>CM008343.1:30023420-30046520 GCA_002525835.2 Ipomoea batatas
CAAAATCGTGACTAGCTAGAAGGTGGCCCTCATTGAACCCAGTGTCAAAGGTCTTCTCTTTTGACCACGTATTATTGTAAGAATATTTGCTATATTAATTATGTATATATTTACTCATATTATTTTCAAATTATTAGTGAATTTTTTTAGATAAATAGTTTTATATATGTATTTCTATCTTTTCTATTTTATTTTACCGTTAAAACAATTATGTATATATGCTATGAAATTCTTAGTTCACTGTAAGCCAATATACATAGTCAATATGTTATTCTCTTTCTCCATGTATTCATGCTTACACAATCCAACTAACATGGTATCAGAAGGTTTCAATTTCTCCATGCTTCATCTTTATTGATTTCTTTTGGCATTACATTCCAGACAGTCTCCAAAGATGGCTACAACTCCACCTACAGATTCTCTCCATGCACCCACTAATCCGGATGAATCCACCATCAACACTGGTCTTGGTACTGTCATTCAACAAAAACCCTTCATTCTCCCTTTCGATGTCGAAAATCCCTATTATCTCCACTCTTCTGATGGTACGGGCACCACGCTCGTTGGCAATGTTCTCACCGGCATTGATAACTACAATCCTTGGGCACGGGCAATGACAACTGCCCTTAAAGGGCGCAACAAATTTTGTTTTGTTAACGGTTCCCTTCCCATGCCAAATGTTGCCCATCCTGATCATGCTCATTGGCACCGAGTGAATAACATGGTGATGTCATGGATCCTCAATTCCATACACTCGTCCCTGGCTAACACAGTCCTATATTCCACCGACGCTGCCTCCGCCTGGACAGATTTACAGGAACGATTTTCTATTGCGAATGGACCTCGCATCTACGAAATTGAAAAGCGTATAGCAACCTTTTCTCAACGTGATGCATCCATAGCTGACTATCACAATCATTTGAGTGCACTTTGGGACGAATTAAACCAGTTGGTTCCTCCACCTAAATGTTCATGTTCTGCTCGCCATGAATATATTGCACAAATGGAGCGTCGCCGATTGATGCAATTTCTCATGGGCCTTCGAGACACTTTCGCTCAACCACAGAGCCAATTATTGCTTAATGTTAACCTTCCTACTGTTAAAAATGCTTACTCATTGTTGCTTCAAGATGAATCACAACGTGTACAGAGTGAAGGTTATGAACATCCCGTGGATCATTCAGCTCTTCAGGCAGCCCGGATTGACATTGATGCACCAGCCCCATTGCAATCTCATATATCCTCTATGCCTTAGTTTACTGCTGCTGCCAACCAAGCTTCTACAAACAGGGTGCATGCATCATCCTCCACATCTCGTCAAGGTAACCATCGACCACGACCCCGGTGTGCTCATTGTGGGACACTTGGTCATTGATATGATCTCATTTGTGCATATTTTCCTAAATATTTTGGATCAACTTTTGAGCTTAAATGTATTAAATTGCCATCTCCAATTCATGTTTCATTGCTTTCTCGTGTAGACAATGCTTATTCTTGAAATTGGTGCTTTTATGGTATTTGTTGTTGTTTTGAAATCATTGCAGATTTAATCCAAAAGCAAGGGAACGTTTGAAGGCATGATTGGAGTCAAAACGAATAAAGAGTGCTGATTTTTGAGCTGGACGCGTCCGGAATCCCGCCCGTCGCGACGAAATATTTCAATACGTGAAGAATTGAGCGAAGAGCCAGGCTCGACGCGTCGAGAATCCTGTGATAGCATAAAATCTGATTCGCTGAATTGCTTATTTTGCCCGTATTTTTGCTCCCACTATATAAGGCTCATTTTCCCAAAACCCTAAAAAGAAACTGCGTTTTTAGGAGGCAAATAGGAGTGAGTGCAAGGTGTTGTCTCTTCAATGGAGTGAAGGAGGGATCCACCACTTTTGGAGAAGAAGATTGGCACTTCAAGTAGCTATGAAGGCTTAGGGAGGAAGAAGGAAAGCTTGGAAAGCTATATTTGGGAGAATTTCTTTTCATTTCCTTTACTTTCTAGTCTTTGTAAACTCTTTATTACTTGAGCTTTAAATTCTATCCTAGCCATGATTGGCGAAAGTAATTTTGGGATTTTTGGGTGAAAGGTGTCTATGAATCCTTTGCCTTGTTCTTTATATTCCAATGTTATATTTACATTTGGGTTTTATGAGTTGTTATGCAATTGTGTTTAATGTTGTTGATGCTTGTGATTAAGGATCCAATTGCTTGTTTCAATTGCTACATTTGTATCTTGATGGGAGTTAGGATATAAACTAGGGCACCCACAATTGCATCTTGCTTGCACCTCTTGGAAAAGAGTGTTTAGCTTAGTTGTTTAAGATGCTTGTTCTATCTCTTGTCTTGTAGGAATTATGGGAGTAATTCCCCTCTTTAAGTGCATCTTAAACACTTGTCTAACCCAAACTTGATATTTCACCTTAGTTTGGCACTAGGAGACTAAACACCTAAACCCGGAAATCCCATTTCTCTCTCTATTTGTTTTCATAAATTAAGCTTTCATTATTCTCGTTTATTACCATATTTGCAATCGTTCAAACACCAATTTCGTTAGGATTAGCTTCACATGAATTTATTAGTAACTAGTGTTCGGTACGCCCCGCTTCCCTGAGGATCGATAACCCAATACTCGGGTATTTGTTTGTGTTAAAATATGCTACAATCAAATTGGCGCCGTTGCCGGGGAAGTGGCGTTTAAGTATTGACATTAGTGAAAGTTTTATTCTAGGAGTCTAATCCATTATTTTTTCTTTATTTTTACTTACCCATAACAAGTTTGCTTTGTTAGTAGTAATCTTGTGTTTTAGGTACTTGTTGCATGCAAACACGGTCATTGGGGAAAGAAGGATTATTATCTTTGGACCTTGAGATTGAAAAGAGAGCAGAGTACCTTAGAAAGCAACGAAAGATGGCACAAGCTCAAGGAAATATCAATTTGAACCTTGATGGAAATGGAAATGGAAACGGTGATGGGAATGGAGTTAATCAACCCCCACTGGTTAGGAGAGCTATGTCCGATTATATTGCACCCGATTTGGAAGAACGTGATAATATCAACATTCCGGGTGTAGAGGCCAACAATTTTGAAATTAAACCGGCGATAATACAAATGGTTGCATCGGATCAATTCTGAAGATCACCCATGGAAGATCCAAACGCTCATATTACCAAATTCCTCTGAATTTGTAGCACTTTTAAGATGAACGAAGTTCCTACCGAAGCGATCAAACTCCAACTTTTTCCTTTTTCAGTGAGGGATAAAGCTCACAGTTGGCTGATCTCATTTCCCGCAAATTATTTTGATAGTTGGGACCAACTTCATAGGGAGTTTTTGAAGAGGTTCTATCCAATCTCAAAGACCCAACGGATGAGGAGAGCTATACAAAACTTCAAGCAAATCCAAAATGAATCTCTAGCCGAATCTTGGGAGAGATTTAAGGAACTACGAAGCCAATGCCCTCATCATGGTATTCAAGGATGGGATCTAATGATGGCTTTTTATGAGGATTTGTTAGACAATTCAAAGATTTTAGTTGATGCTTCATCGGGAGGTTCATTCACGGTTCTTGAACCCGCTCAAGCGGAAGAATTGTTAGAGAAAATTGCTATGAATGGATCTACTTGGTATTCAGAAAGGTCTACTCAAAGACTTGTGGGTGGAATTCATGATGTAGAGCAAATATCCGCTTTATCGGCTAAGGTGGATAATGTGGCAACCATGGTTCAAAAGCTAGCTCAAATCACTATCAAAAATCAAAATGTGAGCTATGCTTCTACTACTTCTTCTCCTTCGAGACCCGTGATGATGTGTGATTTATGTGGAGGAGAACACAACTCGGGAGAATGCTTTAATGATGACACGAGTTCTCAATCTTCCATGGAGCATGTTAATTTGGTAGGGTATGGTAGGCAACAACAGTCATTCCAACCGCAAGGGGCCTACAATCCTAATGCACCAAGAAACCATCCATGTTTCTCATGGAGTAACCCGAATGGGGCGGCAAACCCCCAAAATTATGGCAATAGAAACACACATTCGGGATTCCAAGGTCAACAAAATTTTAGAGGGGGTCTTATACAACAATTTAGGCCAACTCAAGGATTTCAACCCCAAGTTCCTACTATTCAACCAAGGCCACCACTACCTACTTTGGAAGCTCCACCTCCACCGAATTGGGAAGCTATGATGGAAATGATGGTGAAGTCCCAATTACAAAGTGAAGAAAGATTTAGACAAGTGACGGAGAGGTTGGACCAATTGAGTGCTCACAACAAGATGCTAGAAAACCAAATGGCAAATCAAGCCTCAACTTCTAGTACCAAAGTAACGGGGAAGTTGCCCGCTTGCCCCAAAAATCCAAGGGAGCACATGAATGCTATCACCACTAGGAGTGGAAAGCAACTTGAAGGACCACCTTTGCCCACTAGTGATGAAAAACTTAAGGATGATGCTATTGTTGAAAACAAAGAAAAACATTCAAGCCCATGTAATTCAAAGGAAGATGAAACACGAGAGCTTGAACCTAAGTTGAAGCCAATACCACCACTCCCATTCCCACAAAAATTCAAGAAAGCTAAAGTGGAAGAAAGAAGAGCCAAGTTCTTAAGCTTGATCAAGCAATTGGACATCTCTATTCCCTTGCTTGATGCCATCACCGAAATTCCTTCATATGCAAAATTTTTGAAGGAGATTTTATCAAACAAGAGAAGATTGGAAGACCGTGAAACTGTTGCGGTCAATGAAGAGTGTAGTGCTTTGATCCAAAACAAGCTTCCCCCAAAGCTAAGAGATCCTGGGAGTTTCTCTATCCCTTGTGTCATTGGAGGATCTCTTGTGCAAAGAGCTTTATGTGATTTGGGGGCTAGCGTTAGTTTAATGCCCTATTCCTTATGTAAGAAGTTGCAACTTGGAGAGCCAAAACCCACCTCAATGACCTTGCAATTGGCGGATAGATCCATGAAGCACCTCGTTGGAGTCCTTGAGGATGTTCCGGTAAAAATTGATAAATACTACATCCTGGGTAACTTTGTGGTTTTAGAGATGGAGGAAGATGCTAATGTTCCTATCATTCCTGGGAGGCCATTTTTGGCAACCGCCGGAGCGGTGATTAATGTTAGAAAGGGAACTTTAATGCTCGAGATTGGGGAGGATAAAATTGAATTTAATGTTTTTGAAATGGCTAACAAATCACCTTGTCTTGATGAATGTTTTTGTGTAGATACCATTGATTCATGTGTTGGGGAAACTCTTGACGAAAGCAATTAGGTCTCTAATTATCCTTTGCAAGATGACATGGGACACACCAATGAGGAAGAACACATGGAGGAAGACACAAGTGGTGATGACGAGCCTCTTGAGGCATATGATCTTTTAACACCACCACCGATGTACGAAGCATTAAGCCTTGGAGATCACTTAGCTAGCCAAAAAGAAAATATCACTCCAAAGGTAGAATTAAAACCTTTACCTTCGGAGTTGAGGTATGCTTTCCTTGGTCCAAATTCTACTTATCCCGTAATTGTGAATGCAAATTTAAATGATGTTAAAGTTGAAAAGTTTTTGCATTTAAAAGATGTAGTGAAAAAGGAGATTCTTAAATTGTTGGGGGCGGGCATTATTTATCCTATCTCGGATAGCAAGTGGGTTAGCCCAATCCATGTAGTTTCTAAGAAAGGGAGGACAACCGTAGTGCAAAATGAGAACAATGAACTTATCCCTACTAGGTTAGTAACCGGGTGGAGGATGTGTACCGATTATAGGAAATTGAACAAAGCTACTAGGAAAGACCATTTTCCCCTCCCCTTTATTGATCAATTACTTGAGAGAATGGCCAAGCATGCTTTTTTTTGTTTTCTTGATGGTTTTTCGGGATTCTTTCAAATTCCTATCCATCCCGATGACCAAGAAATGACTACCTTTACATGTCCTTATGGTACCTTTGCTTATCGGAGGATCCATTTGGACTATGTAATGCACCAGCAACATTTCAAAGGTGTATGGTAGCTATTTTTTCAGATTTTATTGAGTAAATTGTTTAAGTTTTTATGGATGATTTTTCGGTATATGGATTGTCTTTTGATAATTGCCTTGCTAATTTAGATAAAGCGTTGAGTAAGTGTCAAGAAGCTAACCTTGTTTTAAATTGGGAAAAATTCCATTTTATGGTAACTAAAGGGATAGTTCTTGGTCATAAAATTTCACAAGGAGGCATTGAGGTTGATCTGGCGAAGGTGGAAATCATTGAAAAATTACCACCACCTACCACCGTAAAAGGAATAAGAAGTTTCCTTGGTCATGCGGGATTCTACCGGAGATTCATTAAGGATTTTTCGAAGATTTCTAAACCATTAACTCATTTGCTTTCAAAAGATGCTAACTTTGTTTTTGATTAATCTTGTCATGAAGCTTTTTCTAGGTTGAAGAAGACCTTGACTACGGCTCCCATTATGTCACCACCGGATTGGAGCTTACCATTTGAAATCATGTGTGATGCTAGTGACTTTGCCGTGGGGGCCGTTCTTTGTCAAAAGAGGGACAAGAGCTTACATCCAATTTATTATGCTAGCCACACTCTTAACGAAGCTCAAGTCAACTATTCCACAATTGAAAAAGAGATGCTTGCGGTGATCTTTGCCATTGACGAATTCCGACCTTATCTTGTAGGGAGCAAAGTGATTATCCACACCGACCATTCGGCACTCAAATATTTGATCAACAAGAAAGAAGCCAAGCCGAGATTGATTAGATGGACTCTTTTACTTCAAGAATTTGATATTGAGATCAAAGACAAAAAGGGGTCCGGAAATCTTATTGCCGATCATTTGTTAAGGTTGGAGACTCACAAGGAAGTGAGTGGAGAAGAGGAATTACCAATTGATGACAAGTTTGTAGGAGAACAACTTATAGCGATCAAAGCTTTCTTACCATGGTATTCTGATGTTGTGAATTACGTGGTTTGTCAAAAGTTCCCACCGAATGCCTCAAGTAATCTCAAGAAAAAGATCAAGCATGATGCAAAACACTATTATTGGGAAAAACCATTTCTCTACAAGAGGTGCGCCGATGGAGTCATTAGGAGATGCTTACCCGAAGATGAAATTGAAAGTGTCCTCAACCATTGTCATTCATCACACTATGGGGGACATTTTGGAGCTTCTAGGACCGCGGCTAAAATTCTTCAATTCGGATTTTATTGGCCTAGCTTGTTCAAGGATGCACACTCTTATGCAGTTCGTTATGATAGATGTCAAAGAGTGGGGAATGTTGGAAGAAGAAATGTGAAATGCCTCAACAAAGTATACTTGAAGTGGAATTATTTGATGTATGCGGTTTGGATTTTATGGGTCCATTTCCAAGAACTTTTGGATATGAATACATTCTTGTGGCGGTAGATTATGTTTCTAAATGGGTCGAGGCCATTGCTTGTCCCACCAATGATGCCAAAGTGGTCATAAAGTTTATCAAAAAGAATATCTTTGCAAGGTTTGGAGTACCAAGAGCTTTCATCACGGATAATGGAACACATTTTTGTAACAAAGCCTTAGAGAAAGTACTTTTGAAATATGGAGTGCATCACCGACTCTCTACTCCTTACCATCCTCAAACTAGTGGTCAAGTGGAGCTTTCAAATAGAGTAATCAAATCTATCCTTGAGAAGGTTGTCAACCCGACAAGAAAGGATTGGTCCACTAAACTTGATGATGCACTTTGGGCTTATAGAACTGCCTACAAAAACCTCATTGGAACTTCCCCCTTCATGCTTGTATATATACAGGAAATCATGTCATCTCCCTGTGGAATTGGAACATAAAGCACATTGGGCTATTAAAAACCTCAATATGGACTTACAACTAGCGGGTGAGAAAAGACTTCTCCAACTCAATGAGCTCGAGGAATTTAGGCTTGAGGCCTATGAAAATGCCAAGATCTATAAGGAGAAAACTAAGAGGTGGCATGACAAACACATTTTAAAGAGAGAATTCGCTCCGGGGGAAGATGTTCTTTTGTTCAACCCAAGGCTAAAATTATTTCCGAGAAAGTTGAGGTCTAGATGGTCGGGACCTTTATCAAAGTTCTAAAGGTGTACCCCTCGGGGGCGGTCGTTATTCAAGGAAGGGATGACGAAATCAAAGTTAATGGTCAATGATTGAAACATTACCATTTCGACACCAAAATTGAGGCTAATGTTGTGCATAGCCTTGATCTTCCAATCTACTCTTGATGAAAATTAAGGGGTCGAGCTCATGACTTAAAACGAGCGCTTCTTGGGAGGCAACCCAAGTTTCTTAATCTCTTGCATTTTAATTTTTGCTAGTTTATTTTGCATGATGGATTGTGAATAATGAATTTGGGTGTCACTTGCTTTAATTTGAAATTACATGATGCTAAACGAATTTTTGAGCCTTAAGTTTTTGTGTTTATATGGTGTTGGAGTTGAATTTTTGGTTATTGAGTGTTATATTTATGATTGGGAGTTTGCTTGTCTTGTCTTGAATTGAAAACAGTGGAAATTATGCATATTGAAAATTTTCGTCGCGTCCAAAGGAAGACTCGACGCGTCGAAAATATTTAGAGCTGAAAATTTCGCATTCTGGAAAATTTCGTCGCGTCGAGAAAATCTCTCGTCGCGACGAAAGGTCCCAGGTATATTTCGCATGCATCTACGTACTGGACGTTCTCGACGCGTCGAGAAGAGGCCGAATAAAATAGTTTGCATTCTGGAAGGGCTCGACGCGTCGAGCCCCTGCTTCGACGCGTCGAGCCCTCGTGGTCAGCTGTTGACCGAAGCTTTTAAATCAATTTTTCCCCCAAAGTCTTCATTTGTTCTTCTTCGAATAGCAGTTCCAACAATCGTTTTCTTCACATTCTCTTCATCATTTGCTCTCAGAACACATTCACATTCAATCCAAACTCATCCTAAGGCTTCAAGGTAACATCCTTATCCAATTTTTCCATCAATTTCTCTTATTTTTGTTCTTAATTTCATAGTTTTTGGCCATGAAACCTAACCCACGAATTTTGGCTAATTTTCAAATTTTTTGGATTAAAATGCATCTGGTTAGTGTTTCTTTGTTTGATTTTGCTCTAAATGTAGCTCTTACATGTTCATAATACTCTACACTTGAATTTTGAATGTTGAACATTGATTATTCTCTTTATTTGTTCATGAATTCACATGCTAAATGCCTATAGTTTTCTTTCATTATTAGTGTTGATTTAACTTGCATATGCTCTTGGTGTATTGTCTTGTTGGTGGTATCCCTTGTTGAACAAAAATGGGATGGATTGTTATGCTTAATTGATTCAAATTCTCATGCATGCTTTAAATTGTGCATATAAGGTGTTTGATAAAATTCCAAAGTGAGAATTTTTGAAGTCTTTGAATTATTTACTTGCATTTTTCTTTTCAATCTATAATTCTTTGAATTTTTGCAAGTAATGTGTTTTGGTTTTGGCGTGTAGTTTGCTCAAAATGGCCCCAAAAACTAGAAATCCCAAGAGGAATAGGGGTGAATCATCCCAACAACCTCAAGAACAACCCCAAAGGGCGCAAGCTGAAATTTTCAACACCCCTGGGGCTCAAGATAGATATCGAACATGTATTTCCAAGAGGCCAATCAAACCGGAAAGGGGGATAGAAATTGTGGTACCTGATACTTGGAATTGGGGGAATAGATTTTTGGCTCAACCGGGCGATGCTTTTGACTCCATAGTGCGTGAATTCTACGTAAATGCCAAAGATGGAGTGCAGACACATCAATGCATCGTTAGGGGTGTAGGGGTAGATTTTTCTCCTGCGGCTATCAACGCTTACTATGGCATGACCGACCACGAAGGATATGATCTGATTACTACCATAGGGACTTGAGGCCGGAAGAATAACACAAGCGGATTTGGATAACATTGCACACTCTTTTCATCACGACGCTGGGTGGAATATAAGGAATGGAGTTGCGGCCCACATGGATTATAGATTCTTTTTCCCACTGGATATGGCCATCATTAACTTCATTAGGGCAAAGCTCATCCCCAATTCACATAGGGGAAATGTGAAAAGAGATTTGGTTTTCTTAACCTACTGCATTAAGGAGCAACGGACCATTGATATAGGAAGGCTCATTTCTCAAAGCATTGGTGAAATTGCTCAAACCGAGGCAAAGTCACGTTGCTATCTTGGCCACCCCTCCCTCATCACAGAGCTTTGCAGACTCGCCGGAGTACCAATAATTGAAAATCAAGAAGTCCGGCTGCCACCACAGCTATATCTCTCCCAGCACCACATTCATACCCGGTATGGCCAAGGCCAAGTTCCAGTTCCTGACCCATAAGATGCAGAAGTGGGAACCAAGGTGATGATGAGCTTATGGGAGATCCTCAGCCTGGGCCAGCCCAGAATCCTCCACACGCTGACTTGCAAGATTTCATGAGGAGAGGTGATGAGATTCATTGGTTTGTTGGTACATGCATGTATGAACACAATCGGGCAGCTCAAGGATTGACTCCTAATTTTCCACCACCACCACCATGGCTTCAGGATCTCCAGTACATCCCAGAGTTCTATAGATCTTATTTCCCACCACCACCACCCGAAGGCGATCATCAGTAGCAGGTCAAGGGATGCCCTTCAATTCCTTTCCCCCGATTTATTTTGTTACATTGGGACAATGTAACTCTTTAAGTGTGGGGGGAAGAGGTTGAATTGATTTTCCCTTTTTCATATTTTCAGCTTTGTTTTTAATATTTAGTTTTATTTTTTTTTTAAAAAAAACCTCTCCTGAATCGAATTTGAACTCTTGCTCCTATTTGTCTTGATCTTCGGGTTTCTATGAAAGGAAAAATTGTGCCTCTATGTTGAAAAATATGCTGATTAGCTTGTTAGTTTCCCCACTTGAATTTTTGTAATTATGTTTTGCTTTTGCTTGGATGATTAATGATCTTCTTGTTGATAAATTACTTGTCATGGCACCTAGTTGCAATTATTCTCTCTTGCCGGTTTGTGGATTGTTTGATTGAACTTGTTGCATTCCAATGTGCCATTGATGAAATCAAAGTGAAACACATGATTGAACTATTCTCTTGTCAATGTCGTTGTTAACCGTTTAATAATTGAAATAATTCCTAATCTAGTGGTTTGTGCTTCGCTAGTGAAAGTTTATGCGGAATTCCGGCATTGCCTCATTAATTGGCTTTATGGAACTTGCCTCAATACTTCTCAAAAATGTAGTATAATTGTTTGCATGCTTAGAAATGATTTAGGCCATTTCTGTTCACCTTTAGCCTTTAAACCTACCCATATCATATGTTTTTATCCCTTGTGTCCCCTTTGAGCCTTTTTCTTTGTTTAATAAGTGCTAAGCACTTAACCCCACTTCGTGAATTTTTCTTGTTTAACCCTCATCATCAAACCCTTAGCCATTTGCCAAATATGCTCCCTTCCACCCTTGAGAGAATTTAGCATTTATCTTTGATATCCTTATAGAAGAGATCGTTTTGTAGCTTATTGTTAGAAAGCAACATTTACTTTGAAATGTCTAAGTGTGGGGGTCTTGATCTTTTGTGTATAGTCATTTACTACTTGGGTAGTTTGCTAGCAATTGAATAAAGTTTGCTTCTTATTAAAAAAAAATTCAGAAAATCAAAAATCAAAAATCAAAATCCCAAAGTTCCTTCTTTGAAATGTTGTTGATTCTTTTGCGAAAAATCAAAAAGAAAAGAAATGAAGAATAAAAGTTTGAATAGTTTGAAGTTTGTAAATAGCTTTGAATAGTTTGTATTCGACCCCCACTTCATTAGAATGTTGCCTAGTTCTTAAATATACATTTGGCTCATTTGGTCTTGTTTTTCTTATCTCTTCTAGGATTTTAAAAGATAGATATTTGTGACATTCTCTCTCTTTTGTTAATTTTTCCATACCCCTTCTTTGTTAGCCTTAACCCTTATCCCCGTTATAAGCCAATAAAAGACCTATTTGATCTTTGCAAACAACTTTAGGTCTATAATAGGAGGAGTACGAAAGGCAAGCCTATGGGATATATTTCTAATGCTAAGTTTTGCATAAACCTAACTGAGTATGTGTGCACACTAGATTTCTCACAATAAATAATTTTGGTGTTTGGATATTGGCCTGTGAATGGATCTTGTGTGTCCATCTGAGATGATTCTTGAATCATGTTGTCGTGTGACAAGTTGGTTTGTGGATGTTTGGTTGTGCGAGAGAGGTATGCGTGACTTGTGTGCTTGACTTGAAATTTATCCATTTGTTTGTTTGAGGACAAGCAAAGACTCAAGTGTGGGGGAGTTTGATATGATCTCATTTGTGCATATTTTCCTAAGTATTTTGGATCAACTTTTGAGCTTAAATGTATTAAATTGTCATCTCCAATTCATGTTTCCTTGCTTTCTCGTGTAGACAATGCTTATTCTTGAAATTGGTGCTTTTATGGTATTTGTTGTTGTTTTGAAATCATTGCAGATTTAATCCAAAAGCAAGGGAACGTTTGAAGGCATGATTGGAGTCAAAACGAATGAAGAGTGCTGCTTTTAGAGCTGGACGCGTCCGGAATCTCGCCCGTTGCGACGAAATATTTCAATACGTGAAGAATTGAGCCAAGAGCCAGGCTCGACGCGTCGAGCCAATGCCGTAACAAATTTTCGAAAATCCCCGAGGCTCGACGCGTCGAGAATCCTGTGACAACATAAAATCTGATTAGCGGAATTGCCTATTTTGCCCCTATTTTTGCTCCCACTATATAAGGCTCATTTTCCCAAAACCCTAAAAAGAAACTGCGTTTTTAGGAGGCAAATAGGAGTGAGTGCAAGGTGTTGTCTCTTCAATGGAGTGAAGGAGGGATCCACCACTTTTGGAGAAGAAGATTGGCACTTCAAGGAGCTATGAAGGCTTAGGGATGAAGAAGTAGGGAAGCTTGGAAAGCTATATTTGGGAGAATTTCTTTTCTTTTCCTTTACTTTCTAGTCTTTGTAAACTCTTTATTACTTGAGCTTTAAATTCTATCCTAGCCATGATTGGCTAAAGTAATTTTGGGATTTTTGGGTGAAAGGTGTCTATGAATCCTTTGCCTTGTTCTTTATATTCCAATGTTATATTTACATTTGGGTTTTATGAGTTGTTATGCAATTGTGTTTAATGTTGTTGATGCTTGTGATTAAGGATCCAATTGCTTGTTTCAATTGCTACATTTGTATCTTGATGGGAGTTAGGATATAAACTAGGGCACCCACAATTGCATCTTGCTTGCACCTCTTGGAAAAGAGTGTTTAGCTTAGTTGTTTAAGATGCTTGTTCTATCTCTTGTCTTGTAGGAATTATGGGAGTAATTCCCCTCTTTAAGTGCATCTTAAACGCTTGTATAACCCAAACTTGATATTTCACCTTAGCTTGGAACTAGGAGACTAAACACCTAAACCCGGAAATCCCATTTCTCTCTCTATTTGTTTTCATAAATTAAGCTTTCATTATTCTCGTTTATTACCATATTTGCAATCGTTCAAACACCAATTTCGTTAGGATTAGCTTCACATGAATTTATTAGTAACTAGTGTTCGGTACGCCCCGCTTCCCTGAGGATCGATAACCCAATACTCGGGTATTTGTTTGTGTTAAAATATGCTACAATCAGTCATACACAACAAGTTTGCTTTAAGCTCCATGGATATCCTCCTGGGCACAAATTCTACAAAAAAAAAAAAGAAAAAAGGAAATACTAATCGTCAACCTATGACGGCGCAATCAACCTCGCCTATTCCTTCCGAATCACTTCACCAATTAATCCGGTTGCCACAAGAGGTAAAGGAGCCTAAAGCAAACCTCGTTGGTAAGTCTCTAGCTTTAATTTCTATTTTCAATATTTCAAATGAATGGGTTATTGACGCAGGTGTTACTGATCATGTTTGTTTCAATCTATCTATTTTTACTGAATTAGCTAAACATAATAATATTGTGACCAATATATATATTCTTACTGGTAATGCAATTCCTGTATGTGGTTTGTACATGCTCGTATATCTCCGAATATTCATCTGACTAATGTTTTATATGTCCCTACATTTAAATTTAACTTGATATCTGTGCAAAAATTGGCAAAAGATTCAAATTGCACTGTCATTTTCTTCCCTAATTATTGTGTGTTTCAGGACCTTTCAACGAAGATGGAGATTGGTCGGGGCCATGAACACAATGGCTTATATTTCTTTAGTGATACACTGCAATCCACTGCATTAGCCACCATCACTGCTAGTACATGGCATTCTTGTTTTGGTCACCCATCACATTCAATTTTTAAACATTTAATTTCTACACTTGGTTGTTCTGATTTTAAAGATCCTTGTGATATTTGTCATATGTCCAAACAAACACGTTTATCTTTTCCTATAAGTCATACTTCAACTGATGCTTGTTTTGATTTAATTCATGTTGACATTTGGGGTAAGTATTCTACTCCTACCCGGACTGGACATCATTATTTTTTAACTATTGTTGATGATTATTCTAGAGCTACTTGGATTTTTACGATGAAATATAAATCTGATGTTTTTTTTGTTGCTTGTTCGTTTCTTAGCATATGTTAAGAATCATTTTAATACATGCGTTAAAACTTTTCGTTCTGACAATGGTTCTGAGTTCACAAAAATTGATTTTCAAAATATCTTACTTCAATATGGAATTTTACAACAATCCAGTTGTCTTAACACACCCCAACAAAATGGGGTTGTTGAACGCAAGCACCGTCATCTTCTTAATGTGGCACGTGCTTTGCGTTTTCAAGCAAGACTACCCCTTAAATTTTGGGGTGATTGTGTTTTAACTGCTGCTTATCTTATCAATCATACATTCATACCCCTACTCCCGTCTTGCAAAATAAAACTCCTTTTGAAGTCTTGTTTGGACATTCCCCTGATTTTACTACCTTACATGCTTTTGGTTGCCTATGTTATGCATCTCCCATACAACATCATCCTAATAAGTTTGATCCTAGAGCTAAGCGTTGCATTTTCCTTGGTTATCCTCAAGGTAAAAAAGCCTATAGGCTATATGACCTTAACTCTCAACAAGTTTTTGTGAGTCGTGATGTTGTTTTTTATGAGAATATTTTTCCTTTTAAAGATGAACCTGTTTTAGCTACGCAATCAACTCTCAACCCAATACTGCCACTACCTATACAGTCCATTGAAGCACACAACACACCAATTACTACACACCTTAATGAACACACTATCCCTAGCACAAATATACCTGCTATTCCAGAACCATCTTTCCCTGAAAGCAATCATTCCATACCTAACTCACCCATACATGCACAATCGTGCTCCAATTTTCCACCACCACCACCAACCCCGCTTCGACGATCTCAAAGGCAACATAAACCTCCCAGTTATCTTTCTAGCTACATATGCAACGTGTCTACAACACCACAATATCCCATTTCTCATTTTCTTGACTCTAAAGCATACAATCCTAGTCACTTATGCTTTATCAATAGCATCACTAAAGAATTTGAGCCATCCTCTTTCTCTGCTGCACGGACTGACCCTAAGTGGAAAAGAGCTATGGAAGATGAAATACAAACCTACCTCCTGGTAAATTCGCAATTAGATGCTGATGGGTTTACCGTATCAAATACAAACCTGATGGTTCTGTGGAGCGATACAAAGCCCGCTTGGTAGCAAAAGGATACTCTCAACTAGAAGGTCTTGATTTCACCGATATCTTTGCTCCTGTCACAAAGCTTGTCACAGTCCGTACAGTTCTTAGCATTGCAGCCGTACGAGGATGGGCTACCCATCAACTTGACGTCTCTAATGCCTTCCTTCATGGAACACTTCATGAAAAAGTCTATATGCAAGTCCCTCTAGGATTTAAGCGCAAGGGGGATAATCTGGTTTGTCGTCTCCAGAAATCTCTTTATGGGCTCAAACAAGCATCACAGTCATGGTTCACGACTTTTTCCACATCCCTCACCAATGCTGGTTTTGTACAATCTAAAGTAGATTATTCCATGTTCACTTACAAACGTGGAAATTTTCTAACTATCCTGCTCGTTTATGTTGACGATATTATTATCACAGGTAATGACCCAACAATCATTACTATCCTCAAGCAGTACCTAGCGCACCAATTTCAACTCAAAGACTTGGGATCATTGAAGTACTTCCTTGGGATAGAAGTTGCACATTCCTCTACTGGAATATTTTTGAATCAAAGAAAATATGCACTTGAAATTCTCTTAGATACAGGAATGTTGGCTTGCAAACCCGCCTCAACTCCTATAGAGGTTAGTCACCAACTCACTCATAACATAGGTGAACTTCTTGCAGACCCTTCCACATATAGACGACTCGTTGGTCGCCTGCTCTACCTCACAGTCACTCGGCCAGACATCACTTATGCAGTTAATCTCCTTTCACAATTCATTTCTGCACCACGTGACATGCATTAGCAAGTCGCGCTTAGGGTTGTACGTTATCTTAAAAGATCGCCAGATCTCAGCATTCTGATATCTACACATAGCTCTTTAAAGTTACATGCCTACTGTGATTCCGATTGGGCTTCATGTCCAACCACACAATGCTCAATTACGGGATATTGCACTTTTCTAGGAACAAGTCCACTATCTTGGCGAACAAAGAAGCAAACAACAATATCACGATCCTCTGCTGAAGCTGAATACCGTGCCATGGCCAATGCAGCAAGTGAAATCACTTGGTTTCAGTTACTCCCTTCAGAATTAGATATACCAATTCATCCTGCACAATTGCATTGTGACAATCAAGCGTCTCTCCACATTGCCAATAACCCCGTTTTTCATGAAAGGACTAAACATGTAGAAATCGACTGCCATGTACCACCCTTGAGCTCTAGGGGGAGTGTAGAATAATATTTTCTATATTAATTATGTATATATTTAGTCATATTATTTCCAAATTATTAGTGAATCTTTTTAGGTAAATAGCTTTATATATGTATTTCTACCTTTTCTATTTTATTTTACCTTTAAAACAATTATGTATATATGCTATGAAATTCTTAGTTCACTGTAAGCCAATATACAGAGTCAATATATTATTCTCTTTCTCCATGTTTTCATGCTTACACAATCCAACTAACAATTATCTACTAACACTGTCTTAATATAAATGTATATATATACACAAGGAGTTTCTTTTGAAAAGTTTAAATTGTATAATATACCGGTTTTAATTGTATAATATAGCGGTTTTCTTCTGAATGTAAGAATGTAAATTAAATTTCAAAATTTTGGCATAATATTAGATTAATTCAAGCAATTGACTTAATTAAGATTTTATCAAATTTTTTTTTATCTTTTTTCCCAAATTGTTGAAAACAAAAGTTGTGTTTTTTAAAGGAGCAGCACAAGTGTTGGTTTTGCGGCCGCAAGGTAGCAGTACGGCGGGCCAACACTATTGTAAAACGAGAGAAATAACAAAGTAAAAGTACAAGAACAATTGGACAGAGTAACTGTACTTACATTAAAATCAGAAGCATTTATACAAGTGGGTATTTATACAAGAATAATAGGCATTTGAAAGGAAGGAGAGAAGAAATTAACAACTTTGGACTTTAGAAAGCTGCCAAAACTGCCCAAACCGCCATAAAGGTTTCCTAATATGGAATAGGGAAGAGTCCCGCCAAATCTGTGAAGGATCCCTTGCGAATCTCGATTCACCGCCTCTGAGTGCTGCACCAAGTCGGGTGTCGCGACAAGACTACCTACCTCAGGTGGGCTGCTCGATCGAATACTCATACTCGGCCCATCTACTGGTAAAGGGAGTCAGTCCGCGGGCTCTAGATACCGGGGGCCCTCCAGGCTGGGTACCCTACTCGAGGGTATCTATCACTAGTCCCTCACTTTCCCCTTTTCTCCCAACTTCAGAATTATTATGGATTGGTGTCTGACCAGCTAGTGCCTAATTCCTACCGCCTAACTGTCAGCTTCCACACTGTCCTCTACCATCTTGAGAGGAAAACCTCTCTTCTACTCTTCCACCAACTCTTCTGGCTGTCAGTAGCCGGCTCGGTTACTCCCGGTTTTGTTTAAATACATGCTTGGGATGATCGCTGATTCCTAGACAAGCTTGAGTCCTCCTATTAGGGCTAGAAGGAAGAGTTCTTCTTTGTCCGTCCAACTGCTCCGAACCCAAGCTACAATTTCCCGACTACCTGGGTGGTGTCGTATTATGGTTCGGAGAAAAGGCTATCGTGCCCTGAGGACCTAGAGTAGCTGGTCAAGATTCTGTTAGAGAGGGACCTCATCTCTGCCCGTAGCTGGTCCAGCCTACGTGCCATGTAGAGGGCAAACATATTATCTGGTGGCACAGCCTACACATGTTTGCTTCCTATTTATCTTACTGCCTAATTCTCCTTGCATTTCCTACGTATTTAACCACTTGTCTTGTGATTTTAGGGAACAACGATACCGTGGAATCCTTCACCAAATATGATCAGGAAAAGGAGGCTGACCAGGAAGAGCTAGTCGACCACCATCGCCCAGTCGCGACATCGTGGCCACCACCGACGACGCCATCAATCTCTCCCTAGATAACAAACAGCAACGCTCGACTACCGCGATAGTCGACCGCAAAGCTCTCCTCTGAGCCCAAGGACGAGACCACTTGATTGCCGCAAAGCTCTCCTCTGCCAGCTTTGCCGCTCCCAAAGCCATGCTAACTTCGAACCCGCTGGTCATTGGTGGGTCCCCGACTGTCACCGCCCGGGGTGCTGCAAATACAAGGCAGAAGGAATCGGCCCCAGAGACACTAAGATTGAACCTTTAGCTGCCAAGAGAATTCTGGTCAGCCCGGAGACCAACGAAGGCGAAGCCATTCACAAGGGTAAGTACCCCGTGATTGAGTGGCTGGACAATGTGGTCTTCCCCAAAGATCTAGACTCCATCGAGGGTTGTGATTCCGACGAGCTGCTCCGAAGAGTCGCCCATCGGACATATTATATACCTAATACTTCTCTGAAATGACTGTCTCAGTCTCAACACTTATTTTCTTTTGCTCATGTTTTCACACCCTTTCTTCAACAGCCTCTAATGGCCTAGCTCGCTCTCCGCCGCCACTAAAAGGTTATCCTCTCTAAGTTGTAGGTGATGCACGCTGCCCGAGTAAAACACGGCAAGCGGGTGGACGAGATGGACTTCTAACTATCCCAGTCTGCCTCTGCCTTGGAAGCTGAGCAAAGGCGGAATGAGCAGCCGAAGAATACGCCCAAGCACACACATAGAGGATTGCCAAGGCCTAGCTGGCTACACCCACGAGCCAAAAGTTCTCGACTGACCTCGGCACTGAAGAGAATCAGCTAGGAACGGCAGATATTCAAAAGGAGATCTACTCCAACCTAGTTGCCCACTTCACCGATTTCAGCCCCCATTGATATGGACTCCCGGCTACCTTGAAGGAGTCCCAACAACCCCTAGCTACCCTCGCACCTAACCAGGGGGATGCGGTCCTTGACCAACAGGCTGCAGGATAAAATGGTGGCAAACATATCCCGTTGGATACCGAGTATCTAGACTCAGTCGCCAATCACTAAGCTCTGGCTAGGGACGCTGGAACTGCCCTTCTCAACCTAGAAGAGGAGGAAGAGACAACCGACAGGCTGCAAAGACACCGCATGACTGTTGCTACTGCTACTTCGATTGACACCTCCACTAGACCAACGGAAGAGGTTGTTGTCCAATCAGCCAGTTAGAGTATATAGTAGTTTTCTTGCCCTTAACTTTTGATGTAAAGTACTCGACTCCCTCGAGGAATTCTTTTTTAATGAACCTGAAGATATGTGTGTTATTCGCCTTTTTACAGCCTTTTTACATTTATGTTTTACGTTAAAAACCTTCTAGGTCCCTCAGCGGATAGGGCTGACTGCCCAATGCCTAAGTCGACCGGCTTTGCTAGGAAGGGCGACTGGTCAACTTCTGACTACAAACTCCAAAAACCTCCATATTCTTCTTAAGACTTGAAACAGCCTAAGTCGATCGAATTCGCTAGGAAGAGCGACGTGACTTGTTAGCTCCTGACTGCAAACTCCAAAACCCCACCCTTTTTTTCTTAAGGCTTGAAAAAGCCTAAGTCAACCGGCTTCACTAGGAAGGGCGACTGGTCAACTCCTTACTACAAACTCCAAAACTTACCTTTTCTTCTTAAGGCTTGAAAAAACCTAAATCGACCGACTTCGTTAGGAAGGGCGACTAGTCAGCTCCTGACTGCAAACTCCAAAACCCATATTTTCTTCTTAAGGCTTGAAAAAAGCCTAAGCCGACCGACTTTGCTATGAAAGGCCACTGGTCAGCTCTTGACTATAAACTCCAAAACTTCTATATTCTTTTCAAGGCTTGAAAAAGGCTAAGTCGACCGAATTCGCTAGGAATGGCGACTGGTTAGCTCCTCACTACAAACTCCAAAACCTTCATTTTCTTCTTAAGGTTTGATATAGCTTAAGTCGACCGACATTGCAAGGAAGGGTGACCAGTCAGCTCCTGACTGCAAACTCCAAAACCTCCCTTTTCTTCTTAAGGCTTGAAAAAGCCTAAGTTGACCAACTTCGCTTGGAAAGGCGACAGGTCAACTCTTGACTGCAAACTTCAAAACCTCCCTTTTGTTCTTAAGGTTTTAAAAAACCTAAGTCGACCATACTGACTTCTTGAACACATTTACTAGAACTAACGAATTTTATTACTCGAATGGTTAACTAATACACCAACTAATATGGCCACTGAGTGCCTACATCAAACAACGTAAAGGACGAACCAACTAATCTACTGATAAAAATTCTTCAGATGGTGAGCATTCCATGTTCGGTCAACCTACCTACTTTCCATGGTTTCCAATCAGTAAGTTCCTGGGAACACGACTTCCAAGATCTTATAAGCCCCTTCCTACCTGACAGCCAGCCTTCCCACTTCGATGCGTTAACTGGTCTTCCAATCCCTCAGGACTAAGTCACCCACCTGAATGTGCTTAACTTTGGCCCGCTTATCCTGGTATTGCTTGACCTCCTACTGATACTCGGTCGGCCGGGCATAAGCGGCG
Source organism: Ipomoea batatas (assembly GCA_002525835.2). Taxonomy (NCBI): domain Eukaryota; kingdom Viridiplantae; phylum Streptophyta; class Magnoliopsida; order Solanales; family Convolvulaceae; genus Ipomoea; species Ipomoea batatas. Next base: position 30,044,482 of record CM008343.1, read on the forward strand.
TCCTTCCTTTCTTCGAAGAAATTCTTCTCAATCTGTAAACTTTCCTCATTGCCATCTTCATTATAAAGCAAGATTCTCTAACTGGTAACTTGAATCTCCGTAGGCACCTTAGCCTCGAACTCATATGGCAAGGCAAACGGGGTTTCTACAGTCGCTCGATGTGGAGTTATTCGATAACTCTAAAGGACTTTCTCTAGCTGCTCGACCCAAATCCCGCCCAACTCTTCTAACCTCTTCCTTAGCTCGTCTAGGATAATACAATTCAAATTCTCTATCTACCCATTTGACTAGGGGTAAGCCCACGGAGCCAGATAAGGCGACCACAATGGTCGCCTTCTCTGGCGAGAAGGTGGCCATCGACGTCACCTTCTATAGGAGAAGGCGACCCAGATGGTCGCATTCTGAAGGCTTTTCTGCTAGAGAAGGCGACCTAGATGGAGGATTTCTCTGCTTTCAGAAGGCAATTATGACCACTGTGGTCGCTAGTGGTCGCCTTCTCGAGCAAATAAGGCAACCTCTCTAGTCGGAGAAGGTGACCACAATGGTCGCCTTCTCTGGTTCCTCTCTTTCACAGTGATCGGCGACCGTTCGCCGGTCACATTTTGCCTGAAAGTTTGCTGAAATCTCATCAACGGATTACCAGAACCCTAATTACTTGTAATAGCAGGTCATCAACCGATTTTTGGGCTTCATTGTATCAAAATCAATTGTTGATGAGTGTAATTGCACCTTTAAAAAGTTTAGGGGGTTAATTGACTTTTCAGCTAAAGTTCGGGGACCTATTTGACCCTTTCCCTGTTAAATTTTTTCAATGCTAGCTTGAAAGTTGGCAATACTTGTGAAGCCCACTTTTTCGTGAGCTAAAATCTTTTTGCTCAAATTCGTCGCTGCTTGTGGGGCAAGTTAGGGTTGGTCCTCGGGTTTTAGCCAATTTTAACACTCATATACACAACATTTAGTCTCCACTTCTCATTTTTACTCTTTGACAAGATATTTTCATTATGTGAGTCCTAAAAAAAGGTGTACATAAAAAATTTGAGTAGGAGTAAAACGTTCCACGTCTGTCTTCTCCATGAATTTGATATTTGAAACTAAACCAAATTAGACATAGTTAAATTGAAGAGTTAATTCCAGCAATGGTCTTCCGACTATGTTGATTTTCCAAAATTAGTCCCTGATTTTTAATTTGGACAATTTAAGTCCCTTGACTTTCAAATTCTTTTCAATGTTGGTCCTTTCGTCAAATTTTGGTTAAGTTGATTTCAAATGAAGGGGTAAAATTGTCCGTTCACCTGTATAATGTATTATTACTCGTATTTCTCCTATCATATACGCTATATATATGAATATAATCTCAGTCGAAATGTCTTCGACTGAGATTATATCGCTTCAATTGAGAGTTCATCTGAGATTATATCCATATATACCGCATATAGGACAAGAGAAATACGAGTAAAATACCCTAAACATGTGAACGAACAATTTTACCGCTTCATTTGACCTCAACTTAACCAAAATTTGACGAACTGACCAACATTGGAGAGAATTTGAAAGTCGAGGGACCTAAATTGTCCAAATTAAAAGTCGGTGACTAATTTTGGAAAATCAATATAGTCGGAGGACCATTGCTGGAATTAACTCTTAAATTGAATTTGAATATTTGTTGAGTCAAAATAACTTTGACTCTCTTACCTCCTTAAATTCTTGAGAAAATTACACTTTTCTTCTCTAAATTATAGAATAATTATAGAATTCGTTTCTATGTGTTAGTTGTGCTCACTTTTCTCCCTTAAGCTATCAATGGCATTGCACTTTTCGTATTTTTTTTTTTAACATGCCAAGCACCTTGTGCTCAATTGGCATGTAGTGGTCACCTTCAGATGGGAGGTCATGAGTTCGAGTCTCAGTGGTGGAGATCTCGAAATTGACTCTTTGTGCTTCAACAGGTTGAGAAAAGTATAAATGAACAGATACTACAATGTAATAGGGTCAGTTGTATTCAAAAAAAAAAAAAAAAAAAAAAAAAAAAAATTAAAGAA
>CM008343.1:30046686-30077315 GCA_002525835.2 Ipomoea batatas
GTTACAAATTACATCCTTAATGTTTTGTTAATAGAGGAACGAAAAGTATAACGTAGGGATGAAAAGTAAGCATAACTAACAATTAGGGACGCATTCTACAATTATCATATAACTTAGGAACAAATGGTGTAATTTTATCCTAAATTCTTTACCCTGAAAGGCCTGAATGATAGTCCTACGCCCGGTTGGTATGCAGCAATCAAGTTGCATACGTTAGTTTGAAACAGAAATCATGTCAGATTGGAACGTTTAGCATGCATGGGTCCGTTGGGAAAATTACATTTTAAGACATTCCAATTCATTACATACCCATCTTCACATATAAAGAATGTCACAAAGATTGCAGTCTGCCAATATAGGACCATAGAAGTCTAAAAAACATCAATTCAGGTTCCTTAAAAAACATCATAAAAATGCGAAGGACGCCATTTTGATTATGCTTCAACAGACAATATCTACACTGTTACCAGCAACATACTTGGGGAAACAGAATGAACTTCTCATTGTTGAAATGTCTAATGTAACAAACTCTTACTGGGCAGTCAAGTGAGACAAAAGAAACGACCAAAGGCTCTATAATCCCCTCTGAAATATTTGGCTGCAAGCAAACCCGACACAGGTAAATCCAATAGGGTCATCATTATCATCCTTTCAACGCAGTTAAGGACTGAGATCCAGTGCCAGTACACAACCAACATGCTTCCAAAGATGCCAACTTTCCATTTCTGATCCATTGGTATATAAAAGAGATACAGCGTAGAACTAATTGGCATTTATCATCCTGCAAACGTAAAAATAAGAAACCACAATTATGAAGTGTAAAACCTATGCTACAAATACTAGAAGCCAGTTAAATATTTCAAGCCCAGAACAAGCATATCAATATCTTTAGATGCTTCCCAACGAGTACCCTGCATTGCTGAATCTTTCAAGTTCAAAATGCAAGTTTAATGTTATTCATTTTCACCACTCCATAGCTGTGATTGTTGTTGGGTGTCGGCCCCGAATGTGACTTACCATGGTTAAATAGTTAATGTCCATCTATGATCTATCACCAATTGATTTTAAGAAAGATATGTCAATCAGATAAACAAAGAACTCGTGTTGACTATCGTGGGTAACCTACTGGGAAGTAAAGGAAGCATAGTGCCGCTGTGAGATTCAACAATTGTATAGGAATTCATTCTTAAATTCTAGAGCGAAGAAAGAACAAGATGGAACATATGCTAGTCAATCACTGACAGACTGACTTCATTGGAAAGAAGCTCAATTTCCATGCAGCTATTAATATTGCTCATAAGAAGAAACAGTGGGAAACACAAACACACCATTTACAAATTACAAGAATACTACGAAGCATAATATGAAATAGAGTTAAATTTCCGTGATCATTCATCATGCAATTAGAAGTTAAAACTCAAACATGATTCGGCAATACTAAGAGTAAACCAGCATCAATCTGAACAAAAATAGACTAACACCAATTGGAATTTAAAGATAAACAGCATAACAAACGAACTGAAGGCTATTGGAAGAGAATGTTGATGTTACAAATACACACCTCATCTTCGTAACGAGAACCCTCCATCTCTGCGGCTTTTCTCCTTCAGCAGAGCTCTTTCTCTCTGTTTCTCTCGTTTCTCCCTCTCTAACCGCTCTTTCCGCAACTCCTCCACCGTCTTCTTACCATTGCTCTTCTTCTTAGCCGGCCGCAAGTTGTCATCGTCGTCATCATCGCTCTTTTCATCTGATTTTTTGGTCGGCTTTTCCAGGTACCAAGGTAATTTCGTTCCTTTCCCAACAATTCCATATCCTAGTTTATACTTCTCATCCTCGGCAGTCACAACCCTAGGCGGCTGTTCCTTCTTCACCTTCTTAATAGGCCTTTGGTCATTAGATTCAGGCTTAGCTTCAATCGGATCGAAAATTCGAATTCCTTCGAACAAATTGATGTGGTTCGAATCGTTCTCCAATCTCGTCTCCTCGGATTTGGATTTGGATTTGGATTCGGAAGAGGAGGGTGCAGCGGCTTCGTTGACGGAAGCGGAGGCTAATCCACGCGCTTGCCGGAGCTTCTCGAGGCGTAACTCGGCATCCCGCTTGCGAGCGTCGTCGCGTTTGAGTTGCTCATCCCGAGCCGCGGCTTCCTCGTCGCGGCGGACTTTCTCGCGGTTATCGTAGTTGTAGACGTTCCATCGCTTTTGCGGGAGAATATTCAGACCACCGTGACCACCCATGCCTCGATTGATCGGAGCACCGGAAAATCGAACAAAATTTACCGGAAATTTCAGAAGCCGGTTTAGGGCTTTTAAATACTATACTTGAACAGTTGTGGGACAAGAGGCAACTCAGGCAAGTAATAAGAATGACATCGAAAGTTTTTTTTTTTAAAGAAAATAATCCAATTTTAAGTAAATAAATATGCTTTTTTGTTTTATTTTTGTTTATGATGTCAATTTGGTTTCCTAATCAATTTAATAAAAAACAAATGTAAAAAAAAATGTAAGTTTAATATGAAATCGTCACATATAATATTTTTAAATTAAAATATACTTTTTTATAAATCATTAAAAAAATATTACATTTTAGAATCGTAAACGACATGCCAAGGGCCTTGTGGTCCAGTGGCATCAAACCCTTCCTGTATATGGGAGGTGGTGGGTTTGAGCCTCAGTGGAGGCGGCGTTGCTGTCTCTTTGTTCTTCAGTAAGTGAGAAAATAGTTTATGAACAGATACTACACTGTAATAGAGTCAATAGCATTCAAAAAAAGAATCGTAAAAGACATCACATTTTTTAGTATAGAAAAATAGACTATAATTTTAATTTTCTCTTAGGATTTTAACTTTCTCTTATTTTTATTTTGGTATAGAGATTAAATTAGCCCTAGCAATCAACTCTCAAAATTATTATGTTAAGAAAAAAAGCAAAATAACTAATCATTAACTCTCAAAATTTTTAGTGCAATAAAATCCATTTCTTTAAAAAAAATTATTATTTACCCCTCTAAAATATAGTGTAATTTTTCGTTCATATTTATTGTTCGCAAATTAATTGATCTAGAAAATATCTACAATACTAATAAGAGTAAAAAAAGTTAAGCTTATAATGGGTAGAAAAAAAATAAGGTCAAATTATTAAATCAAATGGATGGTTCAGACTGTTTAGATTTATATTTTTCTTTGAGATTTCTTAATTTATACTTAATTATATGATTATCCGTTAAATATTCTCTTCTTCATTAATATTTCGTTAACTTTTAACTTACCCATTAATTTCTATGAGAAAGGTCTTAGGTTCGAACCTCATCCCAATCAAAGTTAATATAATTGTTTTTTCTTTTTGTGAGAAAAGTTAACATAATTGTTGAACATATACTACGAATATGTTAGAGTATATTATTCAAAAGTAACTAGCACATTCTATTACTCTTATTAAATTAAATAAATTAGTAGCTACAACAACAAAATTAATACATATGCATTTCTTTAATTTATAATTTGATGTCTACAATGTCTTTATTCAAAAAAAAAAATTCATTACCAAAAAATTTAAAAAGAGATAATTCCATTAGTTATATTGTCTATATTTTCTACAATGCAAAGATTCCTTACCTTCAAATTTATTAATTAATTATATTAACTACATTGTTCATTATTTCTTTTTACACTATATTGTAATTAAATATCAAAACTTATACTACAAACTAGTTTATTATGCGCGTTACGCGAATAGGATAATGTTCAATCTTTATTTTTTAAATAAGTACTTCAAAGTATATCAATATATATACGAGATGTTCATGCATATGTAATTAAATGTTGAATTTTTTTATTTAAATCAGTAATTCAAAGTATATGAATGCAAAATAATATATGAGATGTTGATTATAATTGTCACTAAAATAAATGTTTGCAATTTTGTAAAAACGCTAATGCTTTATAAAATAGAATGAGTGGCACAATTTGCAGAATGCTTTACAAAATAGAAAAAAACATCATTAATCTCGGATGCTATTTCTCTAATATCATCAATCAAATATCCGAAAGCAGAATTAAAAGAAGTGTGGATAGCATGATAAACCAACTGGGAATCCATTTTCACATCCACCGCCCCATGCCCATGTTCTTTAGCCAGCTTAAAGCTTCCCGAAGAGTTAAAGCTTCAGCTTCCTTAAGGATATAAATTCCTGGCATCCTCACATTCTTGACTGCTAGAAAACGTCCATCATCGTCACGCAATACCCAACCAAGACCCATTGCATTACTACTTTGAGAAATTGCTACGTCAATATTAAGTTTTAATAGTCCACTGCTAGGCTTATTCCAGTGAACCTCACTTGTGCATGAATTCACATGTTGAGCAGGAGCATTAATTAGCAGTCTTCCAATGCACTAAAAAAGATAAAGCCTTTGTCATTGTGAGATTGAGATCAAAAGCATGCCCATTCCAAACACAGTCATTTCTGCTATTCCACAACCCCCAACAGACCATAGAAAATTTAGATAAAGTATCACCATGCAGATTACTAACACATTCAAAGAACCATTCACTCACACTATCAATACTACAGGATGTCGGCATTCCCAACACTTGCCACGCTCGGACAACATGACGACAACGAGCAAACAGATGCAACGCAGATTCATCCACCTCCATGCACATGTGACAAGAAAGTCAGCATACAACATGTTTGGAATTCAAGGCATCTCTAGTTGGAAGATATGATGATGCCAATTGCCAACATAACATCTTTACCTTGGGTGGAACATGTAAATTCCAAATTTTAGACCACTAGTGACCATCAGTAGCCACCGTTGTAAGATTTTTATAACATGATTTAACAGTGTAATCTCCCTTTCTGATCCTAGTACCAAGTCCAATGATCTTTCGGCTTCCGGACACTAACAGGAATATTAAGGATTAAATTAGAATCACGATCGTTAAAAACATCCTTAACACAATCCACATCCCATCTCGTACCTTGTTCATTTAAAAGTGAAGAAACGGGAGCTTCATATATCGATTCATGCAGGGCTGACTGTACATATGGATGTTCATCAACTTGGAGTCAGGGGTCCGAGCCAATTATAGTGTCAATACCATTACCAATGCTACGCCTGCACCCTTGTTTTAAAATTGATTGGACTGCCAACATACCCCTCCAAATAAAGGAAGGGTTACTTCCCTCTTTCGCATCAAAATATGAACAAGTCAGATAGTGCCTTATAAACACGTGCCACAAGAGAAGAGGGATTCGTAATAAGGCGCCAAGCCTGCTTTCCCAAAAGAGCTTTATTCATTTCATGCATACGCCTAAAACCCATACCACCGATTATCTTTGGGTTGCAAAGTCCCTCCCAAGAGGAGATTAGCAAGTAATGATTATGAAGTAAAGACTTCAACCTGTTGGCATGGCACAAACTTTCGCTGCTATTTTGTACACAACATTGCATAAAGCAATGAGGCATAGATCCTCCATAGACTCGGGATTGTTTTTCTTCAGGATCAAAACAATTAAAGTATTGTTTGCTTTCGCAAGTAATGATGTCGTCCTCATAAAATCTCTACAAAAATTGGTGACCTCTCCTCCCACAATATCCCAAAAATTCTGAAAAAAACCTAGGGACAAACCCATCAGGTCTGGGAGATTTGTCTGGATGCATATGAAATACTGCGCGATGAACCCCCTCCTTGCTTAAAGGCTATAACAATAATTCATTATCATGACATGTTACCTTTTGAGAAATGGCGTCAATAACCTCCTGCATGTCTCCACCTTCTGCCATAAATAGGTTTTTATAGTAATCAATCATGACATTACCAATTTCGGCTTTTGTTTCCACCCAAACCCCATCATTATTTAACAACTTGTGGATTATATTCCTTCGTCGCCTAGATTTCACGGAATTATGAAAGTACTTACTATTCACATCCCCGCCTTTGTACCAATGCTCCTTTGCACGCTGCTCCCAATATATATGTTGTTGTTCAAGTAGAACAAGAAGCTCTTTTTCAGTACTAGTATAGGAAGCAACTCCCCGCTGTATCACGTCGTGACCTTAGAAGTTCAAGTCATGCCTTACAGTTCTCAATCTTTCTTTGGAATTCCTTATTATATGACCGACCCCACTTCCATATATCATGCGCACAATGCTCAATTATAGTGATAGTATCGTGGCCAGATGTCCGACACCAACTCTGCGTTATTATCTCACGGCATTTATCTTCTTGCATCCACATATTGTCAAAGAAAAATCTTTTCCTCATATTATAGCACTGGATTACCACAAGGGTTAGGACTAGTGGCATATGGTCGTTATACGGGCTCGGTAATGAACTGGCTTTGGCACCTTTAAATAAATTTAGCCAATCATCAGTTGTCAGAATACGATCCAACTTCTCCTTAATCATATGATCAGTGCCCCGGCCCTTTTCCCACGTAAATTGATAACCATCAAATATGAAGTCTTGCAAACCACAATCTACCACAGCTTCATGAAAACCTGATAATAACCATTCAGGATGAGGTGTACGGCTACGTTTGTCAGATTGATATAGAAGATCATTACAATCCCCCATAAACACCCAAAGAAGAGTACTATGCGAAGCAAGTGATCGTAACATACTCCATGTCTCACGACGACGTTGGCGTTCCGGAATACCATAGTAACTAGTGAAGCGCCAATATGGACAACCCACATCCAACGCTATTTTAGTATCAATATAGTTTGCAGAAAACCTAGTCACACTTAGCTCAACCGAATTCGACCATAGAAGTTCCAACCATCCTCTATGACCCACTACATCTATAGTGAATAAATTCTCAAAACCCAACTACACACGGATAAATTCCATTCGTTGTTTTTTAACAAAAGTCTCCATTAAAAACAAAACATTCGGCCGCTTGGAGCGGACAAGGTCCTTTAATACTTGAACTGCCGTCGAGTTGCTAAGCCCTCGACAATTCCATGTTATTATACTCATAATCCTAGGCGGGCTTGCTCTGCAAGTCTCGCCGACACCCCGTTTTTTGGCAGACCAGTTTCAACCACCATACTATCGGCATCCACCCGTCATCTTTTCTGTTCAACAACAACAACCTATGGAAGCTTTGAAGACGCTTCACCAGATGCCATACCACCAGTCGCGGATTCTACAGGTTCTTTGTCATTCCCAGAACCCTGTTGTTCAACACCCTCCATCCCTGGGGCTATCCATTTGTTACGTTCTATAGTTGATTCGGGAGCAACCCATCGCTGACCCGATGTTGGAGGAGAATTACGTGATCCCGTACGTAACCAAGCACCATAAGGTTTTTCTGCCATCAAATCAATACCTTGAACCACCTTGGGACAAAAGTTGTCTCCATGACCGAGAATTCCACATAGGAAGCAAAAGGTTGGAAGCTTCTCATAGCGAAAATTGATGATTGCCCATGATCCATTGCCTTTCTTCAGCTTCATCTGCTTTTTCAAAGGTTTGGTGATATCAATAGCAACACGCACTCAATAGAACGTCCTCATTGATCTATCAAAGTTTTTCTCATAGGATTTTACCAACGCTCCAATAAAAGAGCCAATAGCAGCGAAAACTACCTCAGATCTGAACCCAATCGGTAGGGAGTGGATCTGAATCCAAAATTCAGCATGCAATAATGACATAGTTTCAGGATCCTCACCCGGTTGTAGCCTATGCATGATTAACAAACTTTTCTCATATGTCCAAGGACCATCATTCATGATGAGAGTGATATCTTCTTCTTGGTAGAAACGGATCAAATATTTGTGAGGCTGGAGTTGCTTCATCGTAACACCTATCGCTGGCCTCCATATACCCACCATCGTATCTAGAAAGTAGTTGAACTTGATTGGTTTTTCAGTGACAATACGCCCGACTACATAATATGCAACTTCACCTTGCTATTCATCCAAGTTCACGTCAGCCAACTGAACGGAAGTATCATCATCGTCGACATCAGCAAGAGTGAGATTCGCACAAAGATTCAAGATGTCGGAAGAGCTCATGATTGTCGGAAAATGAAACCCTAGCAAAACGAGAGAAAGGCTCGCGAACCTGCGAGAGAAAAAAATTAAAACAGAATGCTTTAAATCATAAAAAATCTAGTTGAATTGAATTTGTGTATCTACCCTGCTTAAAAAAACATTAGTGATTTAGTTGATTTCCTAATGGGCGGTCAGACCTAGTCATTGACTCATCGCCTCTTCCAAGTTTAACTTTAGAGCGTCGCAACTCTCAAGCCGCCGTCGCCACCTCCAGACCACCATTGCCACACAACACTGAAAGCAGCTTCTTTCGTCGTAGCTTCAACAGTAAGCACTTAGTAGTCCAAGCACAAACATCGCAACCTCGGTGAGCGGAACAACCATCACAACCTCCGGAGAGCAGACCAGCACAACCATCGCAACCTCTGGTGAGAACTGAGCAGTCCAATCACAGCCGTCGGCCCCAAGCAAGCAGGTCCTTCCCCCTCGCAGCACGATAGTCCGGTAGTTTCTGATGGAATAAGAAGCACAAAGCACTTACCAAGTTCAGAAGATAAGAAGCAGCAGTGAAGCAGCACACAAGGCCTGAAGGGCATTCTTGTAAATACTTAGCATAGGCAGTTATAACCGTTTCTTGGTTTTCATCTCTGTATATAAGCTGTTCAGTTGTAGCTTTCTGTTTGTAACTTTCAGAATTCACAATACACTTTTCAGCTTCAATCAACACCTTTCTTTCACTTCCATTGGTATGAACTAAGCATTCTATCATGCTATCAGAGCTTCGTCGAAGCTATGCCGCAGCAGTAATGGCGGAGGACGACGGAGAATATTCAGCTAGACAGCCAGCAGCAAGTCTCTGAAATCAGAATTCAAACCCTGTTCAACGTTCCGATGAGTTCGATGATCCACTTTACCTACACATTACTGAAAATCCGAACCTCATTCTTGTTTCACCACCTCTGACGGAAATCAATTACGCATCCTGGAGTAGAGCAATGAAAATAGCCCTAGAAGTCAAGAACAAATTCGGATTCGTGGATGGAAGTGTTGAGAGGCCAATAGAAACTGATCCTAGGTACGCAATTTGGAGAAGGTGCAACAACATTGTCTGCTCATAGATATTCAAGTCTCTTAGCCCTACAATCGCAGAAGGAGTTCTCTACTTTGAAATCGCAGCTGACATATGGAATGTTCTCAGAAAAAGGTATTCCCAAATCGATCCTCATAGAATTACAGAATTACAGAATGAAATTTATAGATGTTCACAAGGAAATATGACTGTCAATGAATATTTTACCAAGAGCAATGCTCTGTGGATTCAATTCAATGCCATGAGGCCAATTCCTGATTGTGAGTGTGTGCCTAAGGGTTCTTGTACCCTAATCAGCAAGATTCAAAAGGAAAAAGAAGAGGATCAGATCATTAGGTTCTTGGAGGGGTTAAATGAAGAATATGAGAACATCAAGTCAGGGATTCTAGTTATGGAGCCCATTCCAATTATGGAAAGGGTATTGAACATGACTCTGAAGATGGAGAGAAAACTAAAGAACTCAATTAACATCAAATGCAGTGATTTGGTTCAGACTAATGCTGTGCAGAACTGTTTAGATGAGCAATCTGTAGTTGCAGCAGCATCAGCCCCATATAACAGGAGGAATTTTAATGCCAACCCAGGAAGGAATGTTCCCAAATGCACATTCTGTGGAAAACAAGGTCATACTGTGGAGAAATGCTACAAGAAGCATGGGTTTCCTCCTGGTTGGGTGGCAGGTTACAAATCCAAAGGAAGGCAGAATCAGGAGATACATCAAGGTTCAAATAATTATGCCTCTGTCAACGAGATTGGTGATATGTTCTCTGCTGAGCAACTCTAAAGGCTCATGTCACTGCTGAATAACCAGAACCCAGGGAATCAGGCCTCAACCAGTGCAGCAATGGCAGTCACTAGCACTGGCCTCAGACCTGAATTCAAGAACTCCACAAATACTGAACATAATGAAGGCAGGTCTGTTCCTAAACTCTATGTTAATGCTGCACTAAATTCTCCTAACATTTGGATTCTAGAGTCAGGGGCAACAGATCACATTGTGTGTTCCTTAGAGTACTTTGATAATTATGCTGTTGTTCATGGAATACTAGTTAAACTTCCTAATGGGGATACAGTTGAGGTCACTCATGTAGGGCAAGTCAAATTACATATGGATATCACACTCAAGAATGTTCTGTTTATACCATCTTTCACTTTCAATATTATATCTGCTAGCAAACTGACAGGGCAATCCAATTCTGAAATCATTATGAAGGCTGACTCTTGTACCCTTCAGGGGCACTTTGGGATAATGGATGGTTTTGCTAGTGAGAAAGATGGACTGTACCTGATCTCCAGACCTCCCACCAAGAAGAGGACATGTTCTTTTAGTTCTAATCCAAGTTCTGTTTGTAATGGATTCTCCATAGAACTATGGCACAGTAGATTAGGACATTATCATGTGAATAAAATGAGAATGTTGAAAGGAATAAAGCTTGTTTTGCCTCATAAATGTAGTCCTGATTTTGTTTGTGATACTTGCCATTTTGCTAAACAGAGAAGGTCAAATTTTCCTACTAGCACAACTAGAGTAGAGAAATGTTTTGATTTGATTCATATGGATGTATGGGGCCCTTTTGCTGTGGCATCTCTGAAAGGGGAACACTACTTTCTGACAATTGTGGATGAACATAGTAAATTCACATGGTTGCATCTAATGAAACACAAATCAGAAGTGAGAAGCATATTTCAGAATTTTTATAACTATGTGGAAAATCAGTTCACAACCAAGATTAAAGTGGTTAGAACAGATAATGGGGGTGAATTTATGCTCAGTAATTTCTTCAATGAAAAGGGGATCATACACCAAAAGTCTTGTGCCTACACACCCCAACAAAATGGAGTGGCAGAAAGAAAGCACCAGCACATTCTAAACATTGCTAGGGCCTTAAAGTTCCAATCTGGAATGACAGATAAATTCTAGGGACATTGTGTTTTACATGCTTCTTTTTTGATTAACAGATTGCCCACTGAGGTTCTTGATGGAAATAGTCCCTATCAAATACTATTTGGAAGGGATGTGGACTATAATCAGCTAAGGTCATTTGGATGTTTGTGTTTTGCTGCAACCATTGCACAAGGAAGAAACAAGATGCAGTCAAGGGCTAGAAAATGTATCTTCCTAGGCTTCCCAGCTGCTGTAAAAGGGTACATACTCTATGACTTAATTGACAAAGTTATATTTGTATCAAGGGATGTTCAATTTTATGAAGAGGTATTTCCACTCAAAATCAAGAAGGGAATTTCAGAATCTGATTATCTCACTGCTGCACCAGAAAGTTTTAATCCCCCTTTACCTTTAATTCCCATTGAGACAGAGGTTGGTTTATGGGAATCAGCAGGACAGTAGTTCAATCATCATAATCATAATCCTCATAGAGATGATACAGTCAGGTTGGATGATCAGTCACTAAATCCACCTACTGAGCAGCCAATTCTTAGCCCCAATGCTCACTCACAATCTGAGGGCAGTTCACCAGAAATTCAGACTGAGCAGTCTCAAAATCATCTGCCAACTGATCACATTGATCAGTTACAACCTAGGAGGTCTACAAGGACAAGAACCATGCCTCACAGACTCCAGGACTATCTATGCCACTCCTCAAAGGTATGTTCTGAAAACAGAACCTCACCACACTCAATTCATAAAGTCATATCCTATGATCAACTGTCCCCTAGTCATAGGATCTGCACTTCTTCTATCACCTCTGTGCATGAACCTCAATCTTATAAGGAAGCTATTAAGAGTGAGGAATGGAGACAGGCTATGCAAGCTGAGATAGAAGCATTAGTTCACAATGATACATGGGTTCTGACACAACTACCAGCAGGAAAGACCCCTATTGGCTGCAAGTGGGTATACAAAGTTAAACATAGGGCAGATGGCTCTATAGAGAGATACAAAGCTAGGTTGGTTGCCAAGGGTTATACACAACAGCTTGGTGTGGACTACATTGAGACATTCTCCCCTGTTGCTAGAATGACAACAATTAAAACCTTCTTGGCAGTGGCTATAGCAAAGGGCTGGGACATTCAGCAACTTGACATCAACAATGCCTTCCTACATGGAGACCTAGAGGAGGAAGTCTACATGGTACTACCCCCAGGTTTTCAAACATATAATCCTAACTAAGTTTGTAGGCTGATGAGGTCCTTATATGGACTAAAACAAGCTAGTAGGCAATGGAATGCAAAGCTAACAAAAGCATTGCAAGATAATGGTTTTCAACAGTCATCTGCAGATCCTTCTCTGTTCACTAAACAATCTGGGAAGTCCTTTCTTGCTTTGTTAATATATGTTGATGATATTCTAGTTGCAGGCACAGACTCCAATCAAATCAAAGGCCTAAAGCAGTTGTTGGATAGGTCATTTAAGATCAAAGATCTTGGTAGCTTGAGCTACTTTCTGGGAATTGAGACTTTCAGAAACTCCAAAGGCATTAATATCTGTCAAAGGAAGTATATTCTTGAAATATTGAAGGAGAATGGGTTCCTAGAGGCCAAGCCTACCAAAACTCCTTCTGTTCCAGGACAGAAACTAAGCAATGAGGAAGGAAATCTCCTTGACACACCTGAAGATTACAGGAGATTGGTTGGCAAACTTTTATACCTAACCAATACTAGACCAGACATAACCTATGCAGTTCAGTAGCTTAGTCAATTTGTGGACAAACCAAGAGACAGTCACTTGGTTGCAGCTCACAGGGTCCTTAGATACCTCAAAGGATCACCTGGTAAAGGGCTTTTCTATCCTGCCAATTCTAATATCAAGCTGCATGGTTTTTCTGACTCAGATTGGGCAAATTGTATAGAAAGCAGAAAATCCATAACTGGTTACTGCATTTACCTTGGGGAATCTTTGATATCTTGGAAGACAAAGAAGCAGGCAACTGTATCTAGATCATCCTCAGATGCAGAGTACAGGGCACTAGCCTCAACCACTTGTGAAGTTCAATGGCTTTTATACCTACTAGCAGACCTCAAAGCAGCAGTGAACAGCCCAGTAACTTTGTTTTGTGACAACAAATCTGCAATAGCAATAGGGGAAAATCATGTGTTTCATGAACGCACGAAACATATAGAAATTGATTGTCATGTTGTGAAACAGAAGGTCAATGAAGGGGTGATTAAACTTCTAAGCATAAACTCCCAGAATCAAGTTGCAGATGGCTCTACTAAAAGCTTGACTAAACCTTTGTTTGATACATTTCATGCTAAGCTGGGCCTTCAAGACATTCATGCTCCAGCTTACGGGGGGATGATGGAATAAGAAGCACAAAGCACTTACCAAGTTCAGAAGATAAGAAGCAGCAGTGAAGCAGCACACAAGGCCTGAAGGGCTTTCTTGTAAATACTTAGCATAGGCAGTTATAACCGTTTCTTGGTTTTCATCTCTGTATATAAGCTGTTCAGTTGTAGCTTTCTGTTTGTAACTTTCAGACTTCACAATACACTTTTCAGCTTCAATCAACACCTTTCTTTCACTTCCATTGGTATTAACTAAGCATTCTATCAGTTTCTAGTCTTTCTACTTTCTAGTTATCTAGTTTTCTTCAGTTTCTTGACTTTTGGTTTTGTTAATTAGTTCTAGTTAGAAACTTATATGTAGATATGCAAGGAGGTGTGATGATTCTTATCCACCTAAATCTATATGTTTCATTAATGATTTCAGAACATGCACTACCATATGATCTCTGTTGCATATCTCATTTTTTAGTGGTGTATTCATGAATTTGGTAATGCAATCGATGATGCTATTTAGACCATCCACTGCTGGAAAATGTCGATTTTCTGACCACCCGAAAAAATGGTCGGAAATATTGAATTTTTTGACCCTTTGCGTCAACGTGGAAAAGTCGGAAAGTAGTCAGACTTTCCGACCACTTTCCTGGAGTGGTCGGAAATTCCCACTACTCACTGAAAAGAGGTCGGAAAGTATTTATGCAAAGTTTTTTTCCTCGCCACGTGCTGTACCGGGTCAGAATTTCCGACTACGTTTTCACGGTGGTCGGAATTTCCGACCACATCTCTTGGTGGTCGGAAATATACGCGTTTTAAATTTTAAAAATTGTATTTATCTTCCGACCACCCTCAGGCCTCATGGTGGTCGGAAATTCTTATATATAAAATGCCCCTAGTGCACTTTCTGCCCTATTTTCAGACTTCTTCCTCCTTCTGTTTTTACCCATTTCTACTTATTTCTTCATTTTTACAGTAGATTTCTCACTAAATCGCTCACAATAATGTAGTAATCAAGCTAAGGTATGTGTATGTATTCTTTAAACTTCTATTTATGTATTTTTTTTAGATCTAGCTTTAAACTGTATACTCCATCCTATTGTACTGATTTTTTTTTTAAAAAAAAGTTTTTTGCATAAACTTTTTCTCTAAACCATTCACAATAGTGTTGAGATCGAGTTAAGGTATGTGTATATATTTTTCGAATTTTTATTTATGTCATTTTTTTTAGATCTAGCTTTTTTTTTTTTTTTTGTATATATATTCTTGTGAATACATTTTTAAATTATTTATTTTATGATTGAACAATATTAAGTATGCATATAGGTATATGTGTGTGTTTATATATATATACATAAATATATATATATATATATATATATATATATATATATATATATATAAAATTTATTTATTTATGTGTGTGTTTATAATTATTTGTATATTTATGATTTTTTAACCTTGCATTTTATATGTTGTTTATTTATTAGTATGTTGGCATATAATTATTTAAAATATTTATATTAAATATATTTATATATGTTATGTTTGTATTGTGTATATATACTTTTGCAGTTGTTTTACATGGCTAATATACCTGAGCATCGAAAATGGATGTATAACCGATTGCTACTAGGAAGAAGGGGATACACTGATGAGTTCTTAATGGGTGTTGAGGAATTTGTAAATTATGCAAGTAAGCTTCCTGTATACAAGGCTTCAATGCAGATTAGGTGTCCATGTAGTAAGTGTAAGAATAGAGTACACTTATCTGCAGATGATGTTCGTGTTCATTTATATAAAAAAGGTTTTGAACCGAATAAGGAATAGCTCAGCAGCTAGTGAAGGATCAAACCGTCAAAGGATCAAGACCAACCGAAGTGAACCTAAAGGCCAGCTTAATCCTCGGATATCCCTAAGTAGAATCATCTGAACTCTGTACTCGCGTTTCGTCAGAAGCAAGGTTAAAACACGTCCATCGGCCAGAGTGTCGTAACCTAATCGTCAAGCTGTGGAAATCGCTTAGAGTTGAGAGACTTCTTATCCTTCTTAAAGCCGAATTCTCCTCATTGTTCCTTGTAATCCTAACCATCCCTCCATAAAGAAATCCCTTATATCTATTCTAATCATTATTCTCAATTCTTCTTGGAAACTAAATCCTCCTTGTTCCTTGAAACTCCAATTTCTTCCCGTTCAGAAATCTCTTCTATTGATTCCAGGCCTTATTGCTATCATCCTTGAAACCGAGTTTCTCTCATTCCCTTGGAAATCACATACTCTTTCATTTAGGCATCCCCTTTCTATCCATTCTAAATCTCCTTCTCACCTTCGTTGGGAAATGAACTCCTCCCTTTTCTTTGGGAAATTGAATACCCTATCATAGAGAAAGCGTTTCTGCCTTTCTAAGACCTCGCTCTTAACTTCTCTAGGAGCCTGATTCTTCCCTTCCCTTGAGTAAGTTGAATATCCTACCGTTGAGAAACTCGTTCTGCGTTCTCAATATCGTGCTTATCTGTTCTCGAAGCCAAATTCCTTTCATTCATTCTTTTGTTGAAAGAACTCGATATTCCCTTAAATTTAGGAATTCTTTTGACCTCTTTGAACCTAGTCCTTATTGTCTTTCGAAGCCGTGTCTCCTCTTTCCTTTAAAGAACTTGACATTCAGAAATCATTCCCATCCGCTCGAACGTTGATCTTGTGTGCTTCTTGAAAATATCCTGTACAAGGTGACAACCGTATTCTCTAAGTCGTAACCTTGATAACTCTCGATTCTGTTCATAATCGGTGATCGTTCTTGAACCTTACACCTTAACCCTCTCCTTTCTCTTCCCGTTGGGTCAAATTTTCTAACCGGGCATATATATGCTATATAAATATTTCCTCTATATGTACTATCGTGCTAGTTTGTAACTCTCTGTCCCCAAAACGTTTTTCTTTTTCTGAGCTTCGGGGACGAAGCTCCTTTTAAGGGGGGTAGAGTGTAACACCCCGCATTTTTCCCTATTACTATTTTGAATATAAATATTTAAAATGAGGGGTTATTTATTTAGTAAGTAATTATTTAAATAACTATAAGTATAATTATTTCACTATGGGATATGAACAAGTATTTCTACAAAATATTATTTGAACACTTAAATATTCTAAGCCCAATATACCTATATATATATATATATATTCTATAGTAGATGATTTTATTATGGGCTATGGACCCAAAGAATTATTTTAAGCTAGATTATATAAATGGTTTATAATATTATACTAAGCCCATAATTACATTATGATCATCTTTGACCCAATTAACTTAAATCCAATACATAATATATAGTTTTGATCCAACCTTCTAATTTGACCCAAGTTCCACAATTAACCTAGCCCAAAATAGAAGCTTCCCAATTTGGAAACCTAGATGAGCAGCATGATCATCCTTCACTCTTTCCCTCTCGGTTTTCTATTTCTCGCCTCCCTCTCTCTCGACTTTTTCTCTCCTCCTACGGTAGTAAGGCTCGGCGGCGATTCCGGTGCGTCGAAGAGAGCTCTTCTCCTGTTCCGGTCTCTCTCCTCTCATTGGCGGTGGTTCAGTTCAACAACCGCGGGCGGACCGGCGGCATACGGCAGCAACGTCAATGGTTCTTTGTTTCTTCCAGAGCAACAATGCGAGGAGGGTGCCGGCGAAGGAATGATGAACTCCGGCCTCCGTTCTCTTTCTCTCACGACGCAGCAACGGCCGATGAAGGACCTTGGCGGCTTTCCTCTGTTTCTGGCGGTGCAAGCAGCGGGTGGCAGCAGCGGACACTCTCTCCCTTCCCCCGTCTCCGGCGTTGCGACAACGTGGGCGAACTCTAGGCGGCGAGCGACAGGGCAGTGTAGGGAGCTTGGCCGGAGCAAGGAAGCGGGGTGGGCTAGCGGCATTCCCTTCTCCGTCAGACGAAAACAGGGTGTGGCGGCGAAGGCGGCGAAGGCAGCGGGCAACCACGACGGCTCTGCCTTCTCCGTTATCCTCTTCCGCAACGCAGCAGCGGAGGAAGTTAGCGGAGCCCCTCTCTCCGTCTAACGCAGGTAGCGGCAGTAGTAAACGGCGGCGGTGTTTTTCCCCTTCCAGCGACGAAAGTTCCTCGGCCCCTGCACCGGACGGCAAGAGCGGACAGCTTCGCGACCTCGAACCTCCGTCAGCAGTTACCTTCCACGACGAGCGAACGGCGAACCAGCAACGTCGACACACTCCCTCTCCTTTCCAATAATGGTGGCCGGGAGTTGCGTAAAGGATAACAGTTAGTGGATGCGAACTGATCACAACGAGGCGATTTGGTCTGGTGGTATGGTGTTTGGTTTGTGAGCGTGTGGGCAGAGGTTCGAACCCTACGGTAGGCTGATTATTTAAGGTAATATTATGCTTGGTTATTAAGCTTCTAATTTTAAGTATTTGTTACGATATTATAGTTTGAGGTTAGATTAGTATTGTTAGTCATATTCTTGTTTTTAGTATTAGTTGGTAATTAATTAGTTTGGTTCATATGGTCGTATTACATTAGCCTTTTAAGCATGGAGTATAGGATTGTTATTTTAATGGACCAACTAGGAGTGATTAGTGCCATTGTTATTAGTAGTTAGTGACGGTGTTAGGTTATATTAATTCTTCAGGTTCATGACTATGGACCTAGCTTGTGAGTGAGCTTTGAATTGGTGTCACTTTTGGATTTAATACGCTTCAAAGGTAACCACTATGTCCATCAAAATCTATTTCTACACTCCTATTCTATTATGATATTCTTGGTGTTGGAAATCCTGAAATTTCTTGTTGTTTAGCCCTATTTTTGGATTTATTTGTTGGATTTCATCTTGATCTTTTGCCTAGTGTTGTTATGATCAATGATGTTATGGATTTCCCTATTTTTGGACTCTAAATTGGATGAAATGTTGGTGTATTTGGTCTGATTTTGTATTCTGGAAGTGGTATGTTGAAGTCTGGGCAGTAACTGATTTCTGGGTTTGGGGTTGGCCTTGCGGAGACCTGCGGCGGCACAATGTAACCCGCCTAAGTGATCCGCAAGGTGGCAACGGTGCGTGTGGGCGGAGGAGGCTGGTCTGCCGAGGGAGGCTGTCTCCTTCTTGCGGAGGAGGCCGGTGGAAGAGTGTGGTCCGTTGAGTGGTTCCGCAAGGTTCCTGGAAATTGTTTCCAGTGAACTGTTCTGTGTTGTTGAGCTCTGTTGTTGATCCTTTGTTTCTGATTATTGTTGGATTGTTTTGTTGGGTATTTTACCATGTCTTTGGAGTATTTATTCATGTCATTTATTGGGTATTTTATACCATATCTTGGAGTATTTATTCATGTTGTCTATTGGGTATTTTATTCCATATCTTGGAGTATTGATTCATGTCTTTGGTTTCCCTTTTTGTATTCTTGATCTATTGATTACTTGATTCATTACCTGGGAGTTGGTTTGTGTTCATAGTTGAGATGAACACTTTGTTTGGTTGTTTGAGTGGAGGTTGGAGTATGAGTATGTGACGGTGGTTTTGTTGGTATCGTTGGGAGGTTGTTGGTTGGATTAACTGTGCTACTACTGACTACTAACTTTTGACTTTGGACTTCGGTCCCTGTGATTGGGTTGATTACCCCTGTGATTGGAATTCGGTCCCTGTGATTGGACTGTCGGTCCCTGTGATTGGACTACGGTCCCTGTGATTGGACTTCGGTCCCTATGATTGGGCTCATCACCCCTGCGTACCGGTTTTCCGGGTTCTGACTTCTGACTTCTGACTTCTGACTTCTGACTGCGGGTTTGACTTGGTATGATGGTTGGTATGAGGGTTTGGAGATTGGAGTTGGGATTCTTTCTTGGGTAGTTGTTGTAGGACCTTTGTGTTATTCGGTTGATATCTTGTTGTTCTCGTTGAGGTTGGTTGGTTCCTTTTGGATTGTTGTTCAGTTAGTATCTCGGTTATGGTTCGTTGTTGGATATTGGCTTTGTTTGACTGAGTCTTGGTTTATGATTCGTTCATCTTATTGTTGTTGAGTATCCGTTTGAACTATTGAACAGTTCGTTGGTGTTTATATTCTATATGGGTGTGTAAACCTATTTACAAACTTATGTATATCTATACTTCCTTGCGGGTGTGAATGGTGGTTGCTTAGCAGTCTTTTGCTAATGGTTCTTTGTGTGTTTTCCAGGTATGGAGTAAGTCTGAGCGCGAGCGCGTTAGAGCCTACCGTTTGATGACGCTTAGACTTAGTTATGTTGTTTAGACTTTGGGTTTTTGGGCCTGTGTGCCTTTGAGATATTAGTATACTCTTGACTAGTATTCGGTTGTTGTTAAACATGAATTGAGGATTTATATTATTTATGCATTACAGCTAGTTCGTTTATTATGGTTAGCATGTGCATCTAGGCTGTGTTTTATACCTAGATGTGGCATGGCGCCCTTAAGTTTTAAATTCGCTTCCGCTATGTTGTGTTGTTGGTTGAGATAGGCAGCTGTTGTGTTGAGATTTACCTATCTCAGCTTGTGTAAGGTTGGGGTGTCACAGTGGGTATTCAAGGATGTTTCCCACCTTGGGACATTCCTTGAAGCTAAAGTTCACGGGACGCTTGGTCGGGTCCCAAAGTCTGTGTGCCTCGATGGATAGGCCACACCATGTCTGGCCAGGAGACGTAAAACCATGGCGCACTTGGGAGGCAGTCCCAATGTTATCTTACTTTTCTTTAAAATTCTCTTGTTTTATGTAATATGTTTTACTTAGTTTTATTTCAATAATGTTTCTATAATCTCGAGTTGAGCTAACAAGTACAGATTAAACATCCGAGAGTTATAAGTTGCCCGCAATCCATTGACAAACATCATCACTAACAAAGGAAGGAAGGAAAACCGAGGTAAGCTTTGCACAGCACGTCTCCACGCCACCACCACGCGTGTGGCTAGGCGTGGAGAACTTCCAGAGAGCCACCACGCCGCTCACACGCGAGTGAGCAGGCGTGGGAATAAACCAGAGAGCTCCCACGCCTACCACCACGCGTGGTAGCGTGCGTGGACGGGCACCAGACTTTTCGCGGATTTTCGCGCGAAGTGGTTTAAAACCCTTTCCTTGCTTCATTTCTTCCCCACCACGAGCAAGAACTCTCCCAAGCTGAAAATATACACTTTCTAAGCATTTCCTTCCAAGCCTCTCAACTTTTCTCAAAGATCTTAAGTCATTTCTAAGGTATGAACATACTCTTCTTTGCTATTTACTTGTTTAATGAAGAAGTTGTTCTATTTTGAAGAATATCTCCATGGGTTTTTCTTGTATGACCTTTTTTCTTGAGATATATTGTTATGGAATGACTTGATAGACTTGTATTGAGCCTACATTGATTCTATAGACTAGAAATTTCACGTTTTAACATCTCTTTGTGGCTAGATCTTGAAATTGCTTGATTTGGGTATTTTCTTGTCATGATGAGATCGTTGTTGATATAGTGAGCATGGTGGGTAAAGTTTGCAACTTTCCTACTCTATAGGCATTACATTGCTATATTTCACTAGTTACATGGTTCAATTTTAAACTTTCATGATGCTTCCATTTTTCAACCTTGAGCTAGTCTAGAGGTAGAAGATGAAGTTGACCAAATGTTGACCTTTTGACTATGATATGAGCATGGAATGGTATGAACTAGTTCTTGCATGTATAGGATAGAATTGTTGATGAATATCAAAATGATGATTGCATGCATTGAATTCTTATGATTTTTCTTTAGATATGTGCAATATTGTTCATAATCAATATTTAAGATTGGCAAGTATTTTTCCTTGTGTTGTTGTGATTACCCATGTTATAGGAAAGATGCCTTCGCCATACGACCTTGCACAACAGATTGTTCAAAGACTCCAAAGAGGTAAAGCCCCGGCAGATGAAAACAGTGCTAGGGACACTAATGCTCGTTACTTTGAAGTATCCACCGGGAATCAAATTTTGCTAATGACTGCTACAATGCTAGGTAGATATAGACAGCTGCTAAATTACCCTATTGTGCAATGGAGATATGTAGACTTGAGAGTATTGGAGGACTAGGAGTGTAAATATGGACTGGAGAGGTTGATTGCAGAGCCATATTGGAACAATTTGCTAAGTTGGAGATAGGATACTTTTATCCCTCTAGTACATGAGTTCATCGCAAGTTTGAATGTTGACGGGATAGCAGGAGATCTCTATAGCCCTACCATAAAGTTCAGACTCTTCAACCAAGACTATAACATATCGGCCAACCGTTTGGGTGTTCTCCTTGGATTTTATGATGAGGAAGATCAGTCGAAGCACTGGTACAGGAGATTGCGACATGACTTTGGAGACAGGGACATTCCAAGGAAATATTGGTCGATGATAGCAAGACAAGGAGTCGAATGGGAAGGATCAAGAGTGAGAGTCTCTCAAATGGTAAGGGAGGATTTAAAGGTTTTATGGAAAGTAATCGCTCATTCATGAAAAGGAAGGCCTGAGACATATGACAGGGTCTCAAAGGTAGAGTTGTTCATGCTGTGGAGCATGGACACCGGGAACTCGGTGAACATGAGCGCGATTTGTAGGAACTTGCTCGTTGCACAACAGCAAGAGTCAGCTAGGGCAATCTTTATCGGCCCCTTGGTGACGAGGCTATGTATCTCTCTGGGGAATCAAATGAAAATGAATTGGTTCGAACATCGGCTTCCAAGAGCGCATATAGTTCCTTTATCTCCCGAGGATGTCGCGAAACTTCACTTGAGACAACTAGCGCAAACGAGGATAGATGAGGAGATGGCGGATGATCACGCTAACACGCCCATGACATCCCCAGGATTCACTCCTTCTCCGATATCATTCAATTCCACGTCTCTTCCGGAAATGTATTCGCCGTTGGATTCCTCAATGTATTCTCCACCACCAAGAGAGCCCGGACCGTCTGTACCTCCACCACAACCTGAAGAGCAAAACCCCAACTTCTCTACCTTCAACATTCCAAACTGGTTCACCCCAGTCACTAATTGGAGATCCCTCCAAAATTTCCAATACCAATTGCACTTGGAGCAAATGCAGAAGCTCGATGAGATTTCGAGAGAGATCAAGGAAATCAAAGAAGCATGAAAGAGGGAAGAAACTGAAGAAGAGAAAAGACAAATCTGGATGATGATGACTTATGATCTGTTAACTCTGAACAATTGATTGTGGACAATCTCTTTACTTTTGTTTATATTTTTAGCTATATTTCTGTTTATGTTTTATCTTGCACGTTTTGTCTAGCCAAAGACGTTAAATGTGGCGCTTATGGGAGGCAACCCACAAATAAGAAGAAGGAACCACTCCACCGACAAACCATGAAAGACCAATCTTGAAAGGTATTTGACCATGTTCAAAGGGCAAACTCAAATTGCAAAACTTTGATAAGGATACAAATTGTAAGTATTTCTTTTATCCTTATTCAATGCCCTGTTTTGGTTCGCTTTATTTTCTAGAATCGCAAATGAAGAGCTGCATGAAATTGTTATGTTGGATGTAGTCTGTTTTATTAGAACTGTCTTAGCCCAGTTCGCACTTTTAAGTGTGGAAAAGGGGCGTGTGTAGAACCCTTAAACATATATCCTTTTTCCTCCGTTCCTTATGGAAACATCGAGGACGATGTTTATGTTTAAGTGTGGAAAGGGTGTATGCTTCTTGAAACAGTTAATTGATTAAGTGATAAGGTATAGGAACCTAGAGGGTGTGTTATTGCCAATACTATCTAGGAGGGCTCCTAACCTTGTGCCAAATACGAATGTCTTAAATATGCTTTGGAAATTTCACTTTGCACCAATTTGCACATTTTGACCCAATTTGAAAATTTTGATGAATGCTTGCATGATTTCACCTTGTATTTTGTTGGGACCTCAGTCAAGGATCTCTCGAAGTGGGAGTGTGAATCCTTTGAGTTTTAGAAAGATAAGAATAGCGAAGCCTTGAAACTGAATCAATCTTAGCAGGACATGGGGCAAAAGGAGAGCCTAAGTGAGCTTTGAGTGAAAACAATCCCTAATCCCTAGAAAAAGGCATGAGGGGTTGATATGGTGAAATGCGAATAAAGGCTTTAAAAAGGGCCACTCCCAGGAGATAAAATTTGAGGGAAGCCTTCTCGCTAGGAAGTGTTCAACCATAGTCTTCGAATGCTATATCTGGAGTCGGTTGTCCACTTAAAATGTTCCTAGGAGAAGAGAAAATTGAGAGGAGGTGAGTCGCCTCGCTAGGATTCGGGCACCCTTTGCACTGTCTTCGAAAAAGCATGGATCTCCATGTGAAGTCGGGTAGCCCGATGACGTTATCCTAGGAGGTGAGAAAATAGAGTGATCGCCCAAGCCATGGCGATGAGCGGTCCATGTCCCTGCCCTCACTTATATTATGTAAAGAAACTTTGGCGTTTGGATGGAATTGGCTGAGGGATGAGCATCGGTCCCACTAGTCGGATTGGCTTGAGGCCCCTAGAAAATAAAAGGTGAAAACCCTATTGTCACTTGCATGCTTGAAGGTGTGAAAAAAAAAATTTCTTATGAAATATCCATCTCTCGAGACCTTAACTTCCTTAGCATATTTCTTACATTTGGATTGACACAAGTTTAGCAGTCTTGGTAGATAGTGTAGGGGATTTCACCCGCTCAACTCCAAACACCTACACGTCACTTGATTGGCTAACCGTGAAAGAAAGAACTATCATTGGTGCTTACATGATTAGGGCTTAGAAAAGTATGCTTGCTTGAGGACAAGCAAGGTTTAAGTGTGGAAAGTTTGATAAGCACCAAGAATAGCACTTATAAGGGGTCTTTATCAGATTAAAAGCGCATCGTTTTGGCATCCAATTACAACAATTGCATGCATTTCAGCTCAAATGCGATCAAATTCTTCTAACAACATTTCCAGAAAGAGTTTTGAAGTATTTCACAGGTTGGAAAGGGATTTGAAGCTAAAATGGAGCAAAAGACGAACAAGCCAACATGCAGTAACGCCCCACGCAGCCTCACACGCATGTGGCTGGGCGTGGAATTATTCCAGAGAGCCACCACGCCACTCACACGTGTGAGCAAGCGTGGTCGGGCCTAGGGCTATTTTGGGAAATTTGTCCCTTTTCCCTTATCACCTATATAAATCCCTTTTGCCCAAAACCTAGGATGGAGCTGAGATCAGAAAAATAGAGAGAATAGGGTAGATAGATCTAGAGGGTTTTCTCCCCTCTTGGGGGGAAATTCCTTTCATTGATAGTTAGAATAGATCAAGGGCAAGAAGGAAGATTGGGATTCAAGATCAAGGTTGTAAGATCTCCTTTTTCAAGGGGTGGTAACCATTCTCCTTAATTTCTAATTCAATACTTGTTTCTTTGAATTTCCTTTTCCTTTTCTTGTTTCTTAATATGTTAGAGTAGATTAGATAGGGGATTGGAGGCCACATGGTAGATCTATGTGGGTGTTTAATATTATTGCTTTGATTTGTGAATTGCTTGCTTGTTGGATGTTTAACTTGTGTGGATGATGTTTTCTTTAAGCTTTGTGTCTTTTGTGGCCGCATTAGGTAGCAAACCCAAAGGAAGTGAGTGTGCGCGCGATAGCGGCCACTCACGAGTCTAACTCACCCACATCTCCGCTCTTAGTCCAGAAGGACAAGATCCGAGAGGAGTGGTAGACAAAGTGTTCGATAAAATGCCCCAACCGAATGAGGATGTGGGAGTCCAAAGTGTGACACCACTTGGTAGTGTGCCATGAGCTCCCTAGTCTATTCCACGACTTGTATTCGCAAAACCAACCAAAGATAAACCACATGGAAATGCCTAAAGCCCCCGATCTCCACTTTACTTTTCTTTACTTTAAACAACCTTTATCAACATTACCCTTTTACCAATGAATCCAACCTTTAGCACTCCCGTAACTCTTTCTCCTCAACCTCTTAGATGCCAACACACCCATTCGATTCCTATTCGTCATCCTTGAGAGACACGACACTCGGGGAGTCTTGACTCTTCGTTTGACCACTTCCATACCACCTTCACATACCCACTCACTCCATACAAAACATCATTTGTCAAATCACTTATCTTTCTTGTTTTCTAGCAGATTTGTTTCTATATATAAGCTTTGTGTTGCTTTTAGAGATATCATTTGGTGAGTAAACTTTGAGATACTTTATTTCAGACATATACAACATTGTTCAAATTACTTAAATTCCTTTAGTTGAGTTTGGTTGCTGAATTTTTTTAATTCATTTGTTAATATGAGCCAATTGTAAAATATATGAGTTGTTACATTGTTATATATGAGTGAATTGTGAAATTTTCTGATTCATTTGTTTAAACAAACATATGAGTTTTAAAAAGTTGTCTATCAATATAGGAAACTATAATTCAAATGCAACAAACTCAACCTGAACTTGAACAAGCAACTGCTTGGTATGAAGCGACAAGTGGTGTCAAGAAAGGAGGTTATGTGTTTGGGTTTGGATCAGATACCCAACACTACTTTCCCGAGGTGGCGAGACAGAAAAAGTCTAGAAATGGATAATCATCCTCACATGCAGCTTGTGGTGAAAAATTTGAACAATTAGATCAAACTAACAAGGAGATTCTAGAGAATCAAAAGAAGATTATGGGGTTGCTACAAGGTATATATAGTGCACATCCGGAGTTGGTAGAATCTGTTGCTCCTACCGCCGATAGCAATCAAAGTGGTGATGTTGGGCTGGATAACATTGCTCCTACGGCCGATAGCAATCAAAGTGGTGATGTTGGGCTGGATAATCTTAGCATGGATGATGATACACAATCTCCAGCATAATCTTTGTGATGCTATTTATATTAATATAAATGTGACAATATTTAGAATTGAAAAGTAGCTACTATTTTTTGAAATGTAAAGTAGCTACTACTTTTTGAAATGTAAAGTAGCTACTACTTTTTGAGATGTGAAGTTAGATAATGTAAAGTAGCTACTACTTTTGGAGACATGAAGTTAGATAACTTTTAAATGCAATTAAAATTGTTATTTTTTGGTGATGTTACATTATTGTTTAAAATTGTTTACTATTGCAGGATATAATATGCATTCAATTAATACAACAGTGAAGTGCAAATTTTTTTTTCTACCAGTGACAGAATTTCCGACCACTATGCCCAATTGTCGGAATTTCCGACGAAGGAATTTCCGGACGCCAACTTTGGTCGAAAAAGTGGTCGGAAAGACCGTTTTCGACAACTTTTAGCTCTTTTCCGACCACTTTTGGGTGGTCGGAAATTACGCAATTTCCAGTAGTGATCTCCAACCATCTGTAATTCCTATTACCATATTTTAATGTACAATTGTATATATTTTAAAATGCCAGTGTCTTGGACGAGAAGTTAAAGTTGAGTATATTGTTTCTGCAGAGGAAGAGGAATATATGTACTGTATTATTACGATTAGTAATTTTAATCTATAATTGTATTACGAATAGGAATATAGGGAAGAAAATATTTTATTAGAAATTGTATTACCATATTTTAATATACAATTGTATTACGAATATGAATTGTATTACTATATTTTAAAATATTACGCAAACCTTAACATTATGGGTGTGTTTTGGGCGGAAAGTTAAAGTTGAGGATATTGTTTTTATTAATAGTATAGATGGGTAGAACAATTTTTATTATTAATTGAAGCATGAAGCTAAATAGGTCAAAATCGAGCTCGAGTTTGAGTAAAGAACTCAATCTCAATTCGAGCCATGTCCAGTCAAGCTTCTGCTCGAAAATATGGCGAGCCGAGCTCGAGCTCAGCTGGCTGGTTTACACCCCTATCTACATTTGAAGAGTTGAAGATGATTTACCTGTTCAGCAAGATACATCTACATGTGCTAAGTGATTCTTGGAAGTTGCTTCCACAACAGTTTCACCACCTGAGGTCTCCTTCTCGCCAATTATGCATATGTTTTTGTGTGTGTGTGTTGTTTATAAGAAATGGAAGAAAAGAACTCTAAATTGTATACATTTATCAAACTCCAGAACATCTGCTATAACCCATCAAAACATTTATAAAGTTATGACTTCTGATTACATAAGCATTTAAGTTCATATCAGGCTGGTGCTAAAAATACAGAATAAAAACACTGCAAGTCTTATAAGCAAATTCAGAATACATTGGACCATGTCTGTATTTGACACATAAACCCCACAGTTGTAGTCTAACATGTCCTTAGTTCATTAAATGTATCCGGGCTAGCAGTTTAGAGCTCCTCCTTGATCCTTACTAGAGTTAATAAAATAAGCAGAATACAGCAATTGATATACAAACTACAAAATCATAGGCTAATCCTAAAAAATGACATAAACCTATGGAAGTCTCAATTGTGTTACCTATTGAGACACCATAAAAGTGCTATAATTCCCGTCCTTTGTTTTGGCAACAAAGTGGATTGATTATTCAGGGTGGAATTTGAAATACCCACCAAGATAGAAGACAAAGAAAGATTGAAAACAAAGGGCAGCTCAAATGCCATGTAGTGCAACCTTTCTTCCAGTATTAATCAAATATTAAATAAGCAAGAACACATATATATCAAAGGGTCAAAACACATCATTCATTATTCATTTACCGTGCAGTGGTTTTAGTTGCCTGTGTTAGACACCTAAATCTTTATCCATTGCCAGGTTGAGCCCGAAGTTGATTAGAAATAGCAGCCACCTAGCAGATGTTAGTCCTTTACCAACTTCCACTAAAAATTAACAACCAAATCATCAGAGAGACAGTTAAATCCCGCCCAACATCAGCTTCACATTCATCTCAAGTCTTATGAGAAAAGAGGATCGGAACCACTGCATTTTCATTTTTCAATAAAATATATACTCATAATCTAAAAGAGAAGCACCTAGATAGAGACCAATAACTCAATTACTTCCAGTCTTGCTTCTCCAAACAAAATGTCTGCAAACTCGACCATAGATTTAGCAATAGCAAGTTTCCTGTGCCAACAACATTAAAGGAAACAAGAGCAAAATACATACATTGAAAATTCTAAAAGTTGCCCAATGCCACAATTACAATTCAATAACTGGAGCTCCATAGTAATAGTTTAATAATACACAGTAAGAATTTCTCAAAAAATTCACACAAAAATGCACTTAATAGTGCTGATTTCAACCACTTTCATAGCTTTTTACAATCATCTGGGCTAAGCATGAAGGAGCTACTATGCACTATCCCAAAGGCACAAACCATTTCTAGGAGGCAGATTGTTTGCCCTCTTCCCCATGTGTACATTGCCATTGATGCGTAATAGAACTTCTATCTTGACAAAAATACATAAATAAAGAATAAAAGTAAAATAATTTAAACAGTTCCCTTTAAAGCCATTAACCACATCACAATTTTCCCTTTAAATTGGAGATAAATCATAAAATTGCCCACATTCCTTCTATAAAAATATCCTCTTTTGCCACTGAAGACAAACAAGGATCAATTTTTCCATGATCAAACACAAATTTATCATCCAAACAGAGAAAGCAAAAACCGATGATAAATCCGATCCAATAAACTTCAATTTCCATTGATAATTTCATTGATAAAAACAGTATGAACCCAAGTTTCTCAATCTAAAGTACAAAAATCCCTACTCGTAAACCAACCCTCATATTAAGGGCTACAAAAATACCTCCCAAAAAAAACTGTAAATCAAACAGCTGTATACTAATCTTCATCTTTACCGTTCTTGGGCTTTCGGTAGTTCTCCTCTATGTGCTTGGCAACGACGATGCCGGTGGTATAGAACTTGCGTATGTCGGGAACGTTGTAATTCTGGGCCAAGTAAACTCCGAAAGCTGTGCCCATCAAGAAATTGAACGTGCTCCTTATGATTCCCATCTGAAGATCGCAACCCCTTTTTTGTGATGATAAGCTTAGAGAGATTCTGGTCGTTTCTACTTTCTAGGGTATAATACACTCAAAATTGGGGGGAAATATATGAATGTTTTTGTTGGCATCTGACCCCTCCATCAAGCAAGGGCGACGTCAATGCCAGGTCAAAACTAGATACCGGGTTGGTTTGATGGGCTCCTGGGCCGGCTTCTATCTCTATTCTCTAAGCCCACATTACAACTTCACAATGGTAGGCAAATTATGCTGTGGACCTGGGTCCAAAACTACGTCGTTTTGTCTTCTTGTTTTTTTTTTTTTTAATTAGTAAACATATTGCTAAATATAGAGTTGTCTAAAAATGTGTGAATGTAGAGGTTTCAAAGTGTGAATGTAGAGTATAGAAATCGTAAATGTAGACTTATGATTGTGTGAATGTAGAGTTGCCCGGAAATGTGTGAATGTGGAGGTTTCAAATTGTGAATATGGAGTATAGAAATCGTGAATGTAGAGTTATGCATGTGTGAATCTGTAATAGAGTTAAAAAGTTCGAGCAACTTGTAGCCCTGTAATGTGTGAATGTTGAGTTCTCAAGTTGTGAATATGGAGTATAGGACCTGTGAATATAGAGTTTTGAATGTGTGAATGCATAACAGTGGTAATATAGTCACTAAACATATAATCCTGTAATGTGTGAATGTGGAGTTTACAAATTGTGAATGTAGAGTATAGTGTATGTGAATGTAGAGTTTGTGTTCCACATTTCAGGCCAATATGTTTAGTAAAAAAAAAACATTTAAAAAAAACGGCGTCGTTTTTGGACCCAGATCCACCTTGCAAGGTGGATATGGGTCCACGGCATAACTACTGATTGCGTGGACCGTGGTCCTCATATGTGTGGACCACGGTCTCAAAACGACGTCGTTTTGCTTAATTTTATTTTTTCACGCGCCCAGCTACGACAATAACTCGTAATTACATTATTTTAAAATATAATGTACAGTATATTTCTCCAGATGTTTTGTTATTCTAACACGTAATGTATATTATTTTAACACGTAATGTACATTATCCTAACACGTATTGTACATTATTCTAAAACATAATGTACATTATTCTAACACATAATGTACATTATTTTTACTCATAATATTCACGACAATATTTTGGACCGTGCTCCACACAATAATTTGCCCCAACTGCGGGTACTTCCTATATTAAAAAGTTAAAAATACAGAAGAAAAGTTTTGCTTTTGAAATTTTACCGAATCAAAAATACATTTAAGTTTGATGGGGTGTTTGGTACTTTCTCATTATGAGTGTTACATATCATTGCCCTAACTAACTGTAACACCTCCAAATTACATATAAGCCTAGGCTAATGCATTAAAGCTTAAAACATAAAGATAGGATTATATATACAACTCAATACCATCATTTAATAGATAA
>CM008343.1:30087598-30098041 GCA_002525835.2 Ipomoea batatas
CACCCCCACCCCCAGATTCAGACAAGACACACTCCCAATCTTCCAATCCAAGACCAAATTTTTCAAAAGGAACAAGAGGCTGCAATTCCCCCACCACCCACTCCTCCACGGCGGCCGGAGCGGGGGCGTCCTTCACGGCCGCCGTGCAGCCAAAAGAGGAAGAGGAAGCTGACGTGGAAGTGGAAGGGCTTGGGCTCCTCCTCTTGTCCAGCACAGAAATGGGTTCATTGCTCCCAAAGCTTCCATCTCTCTTCAAAGAAGATGCAGAAATCGAAGACCCAAACCGACCAACCTCACCTTTCCCTTGCAAGCTATTCTTACTATATTGCATTCCAATCATCTACAAAAAAAACAAAAATTTATAATCAGCAACAGAAATAGCCATAAACAAAACCAAGATCCATTGAAAAGAAAAAGGCTTGCCTTGGAAAAAAAGAAATTTCCCCCTAAGATTTAAAGAAAAAGGGGCTCTTCTTCAATGGCTTATCCCTGAGGAGAAAACTCAAAGGAGTCCCTCTCCCTAGCAAACTCACCCATATCACCATTTCAGCTCCATATCTGCACCTCAAAAACTCTGTAATAAAACCATAAACAACAACAACAGTAGCTTCTTTCTTCTTTCTTCTTTCTTCTTTCTTCTTTCTTCTTCTTCTTCTCTGTGGCTCTCTTTTTATGTGGCTACTGTGTAATCTCTAGTCCCTAGGCTTTAGGGGCCGCTGCTGCTGCTGAGGCTAGCTCCCTTCCCTTGGGCCTTCCCTCTTGCGCTGCTGCAGCAATAGTACTGTGTACCCTCTCTCTCTCTCTCTCTCTCTCTCTCTCTCTCTCTCTCTCTGTGTTCTGCCACGGATGCGTGCATCATAAAAAAAGGTAACATAAGTGGCCCTCTTCCCTCTCCTCTCTTCTTCTCCCTTGTCTATTTCTCCCCCCGCCCCCTCGCTCTCTCGCTTTCACTATTTCAACATCTTCTAATTTCTAAACAACAACATCATTTTTTGGATTATTTATTACTTTGCCAATAATCCTAAGCTTTAATTATCCATCCCATTATCATCAGCCCTACATTATTTAACTACTACCGAAACTACCCAATTCTGTGCTATCAAATAATGTATATTTAATGAATTATTTTACATGTATTTTCAATTCCTATCTCATTTTTTACTCTTTATGATTTAGCATTCTTTGATTGCTCAATTTAATAGGGGCTATGATATTTATTCATTTTTTTTCTTTCTTCGATCAAATTTGAACCCAAGCCAGAGTAAAAGTTAATTAGGTGTAAGTTTTTACAGGGCGTTTGGTTGGGAGGAGGGAATTAGGGGGAAAAGAATTGTAATTCGGTGGAATTGTAATTCAATGAATAAAGTAGGAATTGAAATTACAGTGTTTGGTAGGCAGGAAAAGGAGTACAGGGAATTGAAAGATAATAAACAATAAAATGATCAAAATGCCCTTATGTTGTAGTAGTAGTAATAATAATAATAATTCTTTCAATAATAATAATAATAATAATAATAATAACAACAATAACAATAATAATAATAATAATAATAATAATAATAATAATAATAATAATAAGTATACTAATAATAATAATAATAATTCCTTCAATAATAATAATAATAATAAGTATATCATTAATAATAATAATAATAATAATAATAATAATAATTCATTCAAATAATAATAATGCTTTAAAAAAGAATAATAATAGTAATAATTTCTTTAAATTAAAAAAAAAAAAAGAAGACAAAGAGTATGGGAGGATGGGCAAAATTGTCTTTACACCAATACAATTGCCACTCCTCTCCACCGAATTGCAATTCATGGGGGGTACCCTATGAATTGCAATTCATCATTTGTGTAGAATTGCAATTCCCTCCAACCAAACAGTGTAGTTTGGGAATTCACTGAATTGCAATTGCAATTCATCCCAAATTACACTCAACCAAACAGGCCATTAGAAGTACATGAAGTATTTTTCATATTTAATATACAAATAATATATTTTTAGTATATCAAAAAAAAAAGTATCTTGTATCAAGAGAAATACATTATTTACTTACTAAAAGTACATTATTTTGTACAATGTAAATTTAGTACACAAATAATATATTTTTAACATATTAAAAATTACTATTTACGATCATCTAATAATTTACCAGTATCCATCTAATATGTACCCCTTAATCTGTCATACGTAAATCAATTAATTTACTCTATACACACTCTGAAATTTGTTTTTTGTCACCAAAAAAAAATTGCATGCATAGTTACCTCTAATATGGTGAGTCATAACATTTTTGTAATCAAAAAAGCGTTTTCGATTTTGTTGGGATGAGAAGTCAACACTATATAATCAGCAATTTAAACTTTCCTTTTAATTTAAAATTACAAATAAAAATTAAATAATAAAAAAATAATCTTTTTACATAGGGCATGCTTAGGTGCGAACCCTCGTCCAGGAAAGAAATGAGAACGCTTTACAACCGTCCACGTGCCCAGATCAACGAATCAGATGTAATTTAAAAAAAAACAATGCAGTGTGATTTTTGTAAATAACTCAAAATTTGGTGCAAGTAAATTGTGTTATAATTGCAAATAGCTGGTGCACATTTGCAAGTAAAAAGTGTAAGTAAAATCATTCACACTAATTCAAGATCCCATCACTAATATATATATATATATATATATATAAAGAAGCATGTTAACTTTATTATATCATTCCCTACAAGAAAAAGAAAAAACAAAACCCTGAAAATATTAACAAAGTCGAATTTTTATCTCTGCCTCGTTGAATAAAAATCAAATTCGAGATGCCCCCATTGGAATGAATACATACAAGTCTTATCAGGATAAAAATATCAAAAATAATATGAAAAAAAAAATCTATAAAGTAGTAGTAAAATTAATACACTTGTCTATATATTATATATTACATTGACTTAACAAAAAATGATGATGATTAATTTAAACAAATGCAAGGCAATTTAACACAACCTAGTACCTAGCTATATATATTGTGAATCTTTATTTTTTTATTATCTAATATTGTTTACTAACTCTTTCTTTTTTACTTATTTTATTTAGTATATTTAATTATTTTTAATTTTTTTTTTTGGTGTTTTATAGTACTTTTAATATAGTTTCTAAATATATAAATTTTATATACAAATAATAAAACATAATATTATGAAAAATAGAATTCATAATAACTCCAATCAAATTTTATTAATTGAATCAAACACATAAAATAGGAAAGTAGAGTATAACCTTACATTAATAAAAATAAATGCGTTTAAAAATAAGAAGATTTATGTTGCACCATCTTCTACCGCAAATTATATCATGGACCGTGGTCCACAATGCATTGTGGACCGCGGTCCCAAAACGACGTCGTTTTGATTAATGAAATAGACGGATGAATTCGCGCCACTCACTTTCTTTTCATATATACTGCACTTTCTTTTCATATATACTGCACTTTCTTTTCAACACAACTGCAGTTTCCTTTCAACACAACTGCAGTTACTTTTCGATATAACTACAGTTGTATATTATCGAATGAAACTATAGTTATATCCAAAAGTAACTGCAGTTGTGTTGAAAGGAAACTGCAGTTATGTTGAAAAGAAAGTGCAGTATATATGAAAAGAAACTGCAGTATATATGAAAAGAAACTGCAGTATATATGAAAAGAAAGTGAGTGGCGCGAATTCATCCGTCTGTTTCATTAATCAAAACGACGTCGTTTTGGGGATCGCGGTCCACAATGCATTGTGGACCGCGGTCCACGATATAAGAACTGAATTAAGAGGCAAAATGTTTGCCAGATTGATTTTTTCATACAATAATGGGTTCGAACTTCCGACATCTGTTATCTGTTAAGGAACAATAGTGCACGGTCACTCACCCGAACTAAGCTGGTTTTAATGGGGTATATTATTAGTTATTAAGTTGAATGAGCTTCAATTTTTTGTTCAATCTATTTTAATCGATACAAATCATTTATTTGACACGTATAGCTTCTTTCTAAAGTATTTTGCAGAGTATATTAGATTTTAAAACTGTAAATTTTCTTCCATTTTTAGAATAATTCATGTATTATTAGCTAATGACTTTTTTAGCTTAATCGTAAGAGAAGTATCTCATTATCATTTTTTTTTTTTTTTGGTTTCCTAAAGATATTTGAATCTCACCTAAGGCACTATGTCTGTGTAATAATTTCTCTTTTTTAAAAAAAAAAAAAATACTATTTCTACTCTCGATAGAGTATATATTTTTGCCTTGTAACTTGCATTAATCAGTTAAAATGAAAAAGAAAAAGTATATATTTTTAAAAATTAATTATGAACCAACACATCATCATGAGTCAAAAGTAAAATGATTATGTGTTCACATATACATAATTCATATGTTTATTTATAAATTACGGAGTATATTGGTATTTATATGAAAGAAAATAAAAAAAAATTAAATATGAAAAAAAATTGATTTAATGTCACATAAAGGCAACCCAATGAGAAATTTAGAGATTTTTTTTTTGGTTAATTAAAAAACCATTAGGTTTTCATTCAATGAAAACATTGGTTTTTCCCCCTATATAGAGAAAAATGCATGCTTAAGTTGCCAAAAAAAAAAAAAAAAAAAAACCTTTGAGGCACATAATTTAATTTTTGTGAAAAAAAATACTTAAAATATATTCTCAAAAAAAAAATACTTAAAATATTAATTTTATTATTTGGTTCGTGAAATTACAACATAAATGTTTTTTCCCTCAAATATTAAGAATTCCAATTCAAATAAATTCATTTTCCATCCAATCAAATACCCCATCAATCTTAGACTTGTATGGAGTATCAATTTATCTACAATATTTTGATGTTTTTAAAATAAAATAATTATGCATCTCACCTCGTATATAATTTTTATTGGTTTTCTTGGTTTTAGTCGATTAGTTATGGGTAACTTAGATATATTTACCTTCTTATAGTCCTTTATCGACTATGATCACAAGACGAACTTCACTCAATTTAAATAAATGATGCGACCTTTCAGTAAATAAAAGTTAATTGTAATTCACATTTTTGTCTTGAATACAATAAATTACTTTTATTATTTTGCTCGGTAAATTGATTTGGTTCAAAAGCACTAAGACCTGTTGAAAAAGTCTTTTAAACTTTAAATTTGAAAAAAATAAATTGTTTTTAAATGAAGCACAGCTGCTGCTGTTGCTCTTCTTTTGTGAAATAACACAGTCAATTACACAGCTTCTGTATGTATTTATTTATAACGACAACCCCATTACACATCCATGTTTACTGTCAACCACTATTAACCATTTCATTTACGATACACTACAAATTTCAATAAATGATGGATGTTGTGGTATTATGGTGTATATCTATTTACCAATTTGAAAAGTATTTTGTAAATTAATTAATAATAATGTCAAATCAATATTTTGGTGAAACCTGTACTCCTTTATTAGAGCACATCTAAATATCCGTTCAATTCAATCAAGTGAGATCTATACATACAAAGAATAACTATATCGCAAAATATATGCATCAAAAACATGATTGAATTATAGGAAAAATAATTGTTTTAAAGCAAGAAAATAATTAAGAACAAGGTATCATAATAAATTCAAGCACTACAAATTTAGCCTCTAAACATAATCGCAAAAATGAAAGAAATCCAATAAACAATAAAGAAAGTGAAGAAAAAAAAACTTATTTAATCCACGAAAAAATATCGATTTCATACCTTTTCAAGATGTGAAATTACCTTCAAAAAAGTGGTTGAAGTCTCCAAAAGTGTCTTGATCATTTCATTAAAGTCTTGGATCGAAAAATAACGAAAAGAATTAAAATGATGCTTAAATAGTTTAGTGATAGTCAACACACCCTCGCAAGGGGTGTCAAAATCTATAGCAAATGCAGGTATTTGACAATTAAAAAAGAGTAAATTTGTCGATTCATTATCTTTTTTCTTCTCATCCCACCTATGTTAGAAATTTATGAGGGAGGGTGGTAATTAGGATTTCATGAAATGAAAGAATTGCAATTCCCTCAAAACAAAAAATGAATTTTAACAGTTAAAGAGTTATGTAAGAAATAAATTAAAATTTTCATTCGAGGAAAAAACTTAAAATTTTCATGTACCAAACAACCATTAAAAGTGGAATTTATTTTTTCTTCAATTTAAAAATAGAGAATAAATAATTAAAAACTGAATAATTAAAGAAAATGCAACCTAATATAAATATTTAAATTCCAAATGCATAAATATTTTATTGTTATTCTCAATTAGGGGTTTATCAATTATTGGTAATATACAACATTAAAATATTGTGATTTAAGGGTGTGTTTGGAACGCAGGAAAATGACTTCTGGAAAATGTTTTCTGGAAAATGAGTTATTTTCCGGAAAATGAGTTCATTTTCCGTGTTTGGATGTACTCTGGAAAACTGTCTTTAGGTGTTTGGTTCATTTTCCGAAAAATGAGTGGAAAATGAGTAGAAATATATAATTATATAATTTTATTCTTTTATTTAAAATATAAAAAATATATAATATAATAATATTTATTATAATATAACTAATTTTTTTTAAAAAAAAAATTTAAAAAAAGGGGGGGGGGGGACGAATGATGTGGTTTCCGGCGGAAACCAGAGCAGCCGCTGCTCTGGTTTCCGTCGGAACCAGAGCCGGCGGATCCGCCGGACTGAAGGGAGGGACGGCTGCCGTCCCTCCCTTGGTGTGAAGCCCCATTTTCCGGAAAAACTAGGCTATTTTCCGTGGTCAACGGAAATTGATTTCCGTTGACCACATTTTCTGGGTGTTCCCAAACACCCGAAGCCCGGAAAATGACTTCCAGAAGTCATTTTCCGGGCTTCCAAACACACCCTAAGTATAATTTGACTCCCGTGTGAAAAATAATCGAATGTGAACATGTTATCATTTTATAGAATTAAAACTTTACAACTAATAGCATATTGTTTATTTATTTTTGGTGGAAAATATAAACTTTAAAATATAGAAA
This sequence comes from Ipomoea batatas, assembly GCA_002525835.2. Lineage (NCBI taxonomy): Eukaryota > Viridiplantae > Streptophyta > Magnoliopsida > Solanales > Convolvulaceae > Ipomoea > Ipomoea batatas. The sequence continues at coordinate 30,094,646 of CM008343.1, forward strand.
ACCGTAAAAAATATGGTAGCTTTAAATTCCTTTCTTCTTTTTGAAGATATGCTCAACTACATATTCATTTTGAGAATTTATGCAGTATCATACTTAGGCTATGTTTGGCAAACCTAGCTGAAAAGGTAGCTGAAAGCTTAAAAGTAGCTGAAAACTGAAAAGCTATAAGTTCGAAGCTGAAACCTGAGGAGCTGGTATGCTTAAAAGTGTTTGGTAAAAATAGCTTTTTGATAAACTGGTAAATGTAAAAAAGACTAAAAAGGACATCTTCATACAATTTAAATAATTTTAAATTTAAATAGGTTTGTTTATATATTAAAATATAAAATAATAAAATCAATATATTTAAATAAAATATAAAGTAAGAACATATATTTGAAAATATATAAAGTAAAAAAAAATATTTATAATTCATAAGATTAGTTCATACAAAAATTAATGTTCAAACATAAATATCAAACTTAAATTACAACCAAACATAATGAAAAGAAAATATCAAAAGGGTTTTATTTGAGAGGGGTAAAGGATGTCATTTATTTAAAATAATAAGGATAATGATGGAAAAAAGTTAAAAAGCTACTAGCTTATTTTGAAAAGCTACCCCAAGTAGCGTTTCAAAATAAGCTCTTATTTTAAGCTACTAGCTTATTTTGAGAACATTACCAAACAGAGCTTATAGCTTATTAGTAGCTTAAAATAAGCTATAAGCTCCTAAATAAGCTCTGCCAAACAGAGTCTTAATGCTATAATATGTTTTTATTATACCATACTATAACGTGATTTGTTAATAATAATTAAAAAAAATACAATTTTATATAATATAAATCACGCTTATGAACTAGTTTGGTTAATGTGATTGATCATGCACTCTTGTCCCTTAAAGAGAAGTCCGGCGTTCGAATCCTCTCTTGTATGGAAAAATCAATATGGTCATCACTTTGCCCCTTAATTGGGCCGCCATGGTACGAGCTTAAAAGTGCCTTTTACAGTTAAAATATACTCAGAACACCTCGGAACAGTTATGCCATGGACCTGTAAATTGTGAACTTGCCGAACACTTTGTGGCTTGACAAAAAAAAAAAAAAACGCTAACAAAAAAATATTATAAACTCTTCAATTTATTTTTAAAAGTATAAACATTCAAAAAGGCATATATAAAATAAATAAATAAGAAACAGTGAGAATTAAGCAAAGCTAACCACATTATATATTTTGAATTAAAAAAGAAAATTATTATTTTATTGAAGGATTTGTAACTTTAACAGCACATGCTCATCTATAGCGGTTGACTGGCTTTTTGGGGATTTTGACGTCTAGTTTGGAGGGAGACTCCAAATTTTAAAGGCGCCATTACCCCCACAGTTGAAATGTTGGTACATTTGTGTCCTACCCAGTACCCCTGGCTAGACTCACCTTTTCCCCTGGTTTTATTTTTATTATTTTTTATTTATTATGCCATTTTAAAAAAAAAAAAATTCTTCTTATATTTGTATCTTTAAATATTATTCGATTAACTTGTTTTTATATTTAATTAGTAAACAAAATTTTAAAAACTCATTGTGAAATCCGTCTGAGGTCAAATTTTTGTGAGAAAAAACAAGTTTTTTAAAAAATAAATTAAATAACAGTTTAAATTAATGAAGAGTTTAAAAATGAAAATACCATTGTACCCCATCAAAAAAGTAAAAAGAAAAAAAGCATTTATAAGGAAAAAAGTTTTAGGATATTTGGCTTTAATTACTATTCATGCATCTCTTTAGTTTCTCAAAAATTTTGATGTTTCCCGTTTGAAATTATTTCTGTACATTAAATATATACTATTTAAAAAAAATGTGAGCTGTGATAAAAATAAATATTACAGACAATGATAATTAAATTTAAATTATTTTGAACAAAATAAATGGTTATTACTAATTCAACCTACTCCATCGATCCAATAAAAATATTGTTTATTCATAATTAAATTGTTTCATTTATGACGACTTTATTCTTTTTGTTTTTTTTTTTTTATGTTACATATTTGTTTAGTATTGACTATTGAGGTCTACCAAGAACACTAACCAGAATACTACAGATCACCTAACACCTATTTCATGCACAAGCTATTAATGATTTGAAATTTGATTTGAAATTACGATAAACCCACCTAATACTCATAAAACGCACAAAGTATAATCCAAACATTAACACCACCTAATTGTTTAACATATAGTTAAATATTAATTATATTTAAATTATTCAAAATTTAATTTGTTTTATCGAGAATCACGAGATTAAAAAAAATATAATATAACAAAAAAAACTGAAGTTTTAAAATAGTAATATATATATATATATATATACTTCTTTCACACAACTTACAGTATAATATACTCCGTAGATAATTTGGTCTATAGTATAGCATTCAAATTAGTTTCTATATTTTTTATTAAGAGAAATATAAAGTAATAAATAATGTGTATCTTCACTAGTGTGGGCATGGGATATTATATTATTGCAAAAAATATTTGTATATTATAAGTTGTGCCGAAAGACTATTCAATTTTTAGTTCTCTCCTCCACCCCATCCCCAGATATTGTGCCTTGCTGGTAATTGATGAAAACTATCATATTATAACTTGTAATTTAATCTGTTTATGCAACTTATTTGAGAAAAAAAAAAAAAGGAGAACAAATAAATACAAACAATTATGGGAAGCATTTGCTTATATAAAAATAATACTTCTCCTCAACCAAGTTAATTAGACAGTTGACTTGATAATTACAATGTTTCAAGTTAGACTTTTATGAGAACAACCTATTGCCCTTCATGGTTTGAGCTAATAAGCTATGAGCCTATGAACAGCCTAGATTAGTTTACATTGGTTTATCTCTTTGTAATTATTTGTTAGTTAGGATTACAAGACCGGCCTCACACATAGTACACATTTAGGTAACAACTACAGACTTTTTCGTAAATCAAAATAATACTCTTTCTGTTTAATTTTACTTGTCTTATTTAGTATTAATTAGTTAATCAAACTATTTTTTTATTTGGTTATTTTCGTATAAAATTTAAATTTGTTTGTTTTAATAATACTTTTGATATTATTTCAAAATATATAAGGGCTCGTTTGGTTCGCGGAAAATATTTGAAGGGAAGTGGAAGTGAAATTCCGTGGAAAACTAGTTACCAGGAAGATAAATTCTGTTGTTTGGTTGGTGGAAAAGAAGTTGCTGGGAAAATAAATTATGTTGTTTGGTTGGATTTATAATGGTAAGGAATAATAGGTAAAAAGACATATTTGCCCTTTTTATTATTTTTGAGGAGGCCCTTATTATTATTATTATTATTATTATTATTATTAAAAAATGCCTAAAGCCCAAACCAGTAAAACCAACATTTTACTACTTACT
>CM008343.1:30127207-30137499 GCA_002525835.2 Ipomoea batatas
ACTAGTAGTAGTAGTAGTAGTAGTAGTAGTAGTAGTAAAATTAATTTTTTTTTTAATTTCTATAAGAATTTTTTTAAATTTTTTTTTATTATTTATTGGTATATATAATATATAAAATTTGATTACTTTCAAAAAATATATAAAATTTGATTATGAATTTGTTTATTTCGTCATTTAAATTCATTTTTTGTTTAAATTCAAAATTTAAAATTATTAATTATAAATAAGTGAATATTTAAAATTATTAATTATAAATAAGTGAATAAAATAATAGATGATGAGTAGAAGATGTGCCCACGAAAAAGGAGAAGAAAAAAAGAATGATTGGAGAAAAAATAAGAAAGGAAATTATATCGTAATGTCGAGGAAATGGGTCCACAAAATAGGAAGAGAAGGAGAGAAAGATTAGTGATGGCCTAAGAGAGATTCAGGAAGCTGAAACCAATATGCTATTTGTCCAATTTTCCCCCATACTAAATATTGCCCATAGAATTTATAAGATAACTTGATATTGGGCATAAGTTTGTCTATAGAGCAGTAACTTTAAATAAACCCAATCACTAACCTATAGTTCTCTCTCTGTCACTCTCTTTATACTCCAAGCCTACGTTGAAAATGATAGGGGTTGAAGTAATCTAAAAACATAATAAATGATAGGGGTTGAAGTAATCTAAAAACATAATAAATTTCAATGATGGTTATATTCCTAGTTTTTGTCCATTTTTAAACTGCTTAATGTTGTGTTCTTAATGTTGTACAATATATTTTTATAGAAAAAAATGTCTAATATATTCTGTTACTATTAAGTTGACTAAAAAAACGGTTAAAGTATAATAAATCAATTTTCGTTCACTCATTTTCCTTCCCTATTTCCTCTTATTCTTGCGCTTATCTTATTTACCCAGATCTGCAATCCATGATCACAAGAATCTTCCACTCATTTTCCTCCACAGATTTCTCTCATCATTCATCCGCTCATCTATATATATGAGGATCTGAACATGAATTGCGCCTCAATATTTAAGCCAATGTAAATTCATTAATATTTTTGTAAATTTTATATAATTAGATGTTAGTTGGTCGATTTGGGGGTGGCTCCGATTCTCAGCTTGTACTAAAAAACGATAGGAAAAAGCGCAAATGGGTAGATGATATGGGAGGTCCAACGACGAGAATTTTGAAATCCTTGTTCACTCCCCACCCCCAAATTAAATTGACTTCGGAGAGTGAAATCAAAGCAGTGAGAAGATCTTGAATTTAAATGTTCGTGTTATATATGGAGTAATAAATAAATAAACAATAATTCTATATAAATTAAAAGTGAAAAGCATTCACATGAATTAAACCTAATGGATTGGCCTCATTCCAATAATGGATTGGTTTCGGTCTCTTCGGCGTTTTCCTTTCTTTCAGGTCACGATGAAGCGGTTCATCCCATGCATGGATCTGGAAATTGCCCTGCGTGGAGAAAGTCAAAATGTTTATCTGGAAACTGACTGTGAATGGGCTGCTAACGAACTCGGAGAGGAGACACCGACGGCTCACGGCTGATGCCACTTGTCCTAGGTGTGGCACTGGAGATGAATCGTCACACCACATTTTCCGGGAGTGTGAATTTGCCATGGCATGCTGGGACTCGGCCACTGCTCCTGCTGTCTTCAAGTCAAGTTTCCACTTACCGATTCTGACCTGGGTGGAGAAAGCTTGTGCCATCAACCAGAAGAGTGATCACGGTTTTACTTGGAACCTTGCATTCCCTTATATTCTCTGGAATATTTGGAAAGCTCGCAATGACCATATTTTTAATAGTAAGGTTCTACCGGCCAACGTTATTGTCAAAAGAGCGATGCAAGAAACAGATGAGGCTCAGCACTTCCTTCTCAAACGTTCTGGGCCTTTATCTGCCAGACAAATTTGGATTTCTTGGTCCCCCCCTCAGACCGGTTTTGTCAAGATTAACTCGGATGGTGCCAGAAAAGCGAGTTCGAGGTTGGCAAGCGCAGGGGATCTTATTCGGGACGAGAGAGGGAACTAGATTGTCGGCTTTGTCGTTAATATTGGCCATACCAATAGCTTCATGGTGGAACTTTGGTGTTTCCGTGAGGGTCTTCGTATTGCCAAAAGCCGCGGGTTCAACCTTGTCATTGCCGAATCGGATTCAGAATCCTTGGTACAAGTGCTTACTAGCGGAATAAGGATGGAGACCTACGACTCCACTCTTATTTCTGATTGCAAATCGTTGATGCAAGCTTTCCAAGTGATCAAGATCATGCATGTTCTCCGGGAAGGGAATCAATGCGCTGACTTCCTCGCCAACCTCGGTCAGAATACTACTTGGGGTACGACGATCTTGGATCACCCTCCTGAAGGGTTGGATGTTCTCCTTACCCGCGATGCGCGTGGTGTTTCCCACAGTAGATGGCATTAACAGTTTGGGACCTATACGGTCCCTTCTCCCACCAAAAAAAAAGGAATTAAACCTAATTTTATTTAATTGGAATATATTTGAATGTTCATGTACGCAACACAACAATTTGTCATTTTCATTTTTTTGTTTACATTTTCTAATTTCAGTTTATACGAAGGATCAAACAGAGGACTTTCATTACCATTTTCTCTTAATTGCCATGATTATGTCTATAATTAAGAATTTCTTGATTTATTTCAATTTATTTTATTTATTTTTGGAATGTTGCTTGATGTTAGGAGATGTGCAGCTATTTAAACACTTCATTGTACACTAAAGGCACCATATAATAATTCCTTCCTTTTATTTGTTTCTTTCTCTAAAACTTTAGTATGTTATTCCACCTCTGTTATCTCTTTTCCACGACCTTCAGGTTCTTACTTCTCTTTCTTTATTCCCGTTGTTGTGTGTTAATATATTTGAACCCCAGACAGCTCAGGGGGCCTCACAGGAGAGATACCGGAGGATAATCTCAGTCCATGATCGTTTGGGAACCCTAAATCTACAACCCCCTGCCCCATGACCTGGACAGGGGAAAACCATGGAGAGCCAGCTACGAAGGGTCAGGCTCAACCCTCTATGACGAGCCCAAACCGCCCGAGCAACCAAACCCTATGCAGGGGGATTACCAACGATAGAGCCACATAGAGAGGAAGCCTTATAGGACACGACAGAAAGTTGCAGGGAAACCCCAAATCATAAACAGGGACGTCCCGAGATCGAGAAATAGCCGAGCTTGCCAGGAAGCTGAGGGATTTCCAAGAAAGGATTGAAGGGGGAAAGACCGGCCAACCGTCCGATCCCTATTATCTACCAACCCATTCACCTTAGAGATACAAGAATATCGGGCACCTAAGAACTTTGAAGGCCCATCGATGCCCACATACGATGGAACGACAAACTCCAATGATCACCTAATCAGTTTTCAAGCAAAGATGATGGTAATATGAGCACACTACCTGTTGGTTCAAACATGTCAAATTGAGACAATGAAGGGTTAAAAACAAGTAAATGACTTATTTGATCGAAAATAACATGTTTGAGGGTTTAATTGTACTTTTTAAAAGTTTTGGTGCCTAATTGACTTTTGGTGTAAAGTTTAGGGGTCTATTTGACCATTTTCTCAACAAAATTGTTAATATAGAGTTTACAAATTGTGAATATTGAGTAATGCAATTTTGTATATTGAGATCTAAAATTGTGAACATAAAGTTCTAAAATTGTGAATATGGACCCGGGTCCACTTTACAAGGTGAACCCGGGTCCATGACATAACATGTTAATTCTAGGTAGAACTTAAAATGATGGCAAAACACACCTCGTAGATTTTAAAGTAGCTACATTCACTTTATTGATGATACTACTATTTATCTGACTGGAACTATCCGACATTCCAATCTCATTTTCACAACGTCCATCCTCTATTTTCTTGAACATAGCGTGAACACAAGTCCTTGCCCTCAATTGCACGATCAATATGACTTTTAATCCTGATTCCTCTAAAATTTAAATAATAAAATGCGTGCTAATAGATTAAAACTAAAAAAAAAAATCTCAGCACCCATGATTCTAACATCAAGATAACTTTGAAAACATAATGCAAAAATATGCCTAATTTTGAAAGCCGCCAAAACCGAATGAGCTGCCTCCTGGCTTATGCAAATTGACAACGTTAGGAAAGAAAAGAGTTAATTCCATTTTTGGTCCTAGGTGGCATTCCACTTTTAGTCCTTTTTTTTAAAACATCCACTTTTGGTCCTAGTATTATTGTGGCATGACCATTTTTGGTCCTTCGTCAAGAAAATCATTGAAATGCCGTTAAATACAATGGCATTTTGATCCTTTTTATACAAAGTAGGTTGACCCGCTATATTTTTTATGTTTATTTTTTGAAACAAAATCAAAATTGAAGACTCAAATGCTCTTGTTTTAGACCAAATTTAAACTGTTTTCTTGACGAAGGACAAAAAATGGTCATGCTACAATAATACTAGGACCAAAAGTGGATGTTTTTTTTAAAAAAGGACTAAAAGTGAAATGCCACCTATAAATCTAGGACCAAAAATGGAATTAATTCGAAAGAAAACAAGGAGTTTCTTTTGTTTTACAGTTTTGTTAATTATTTTGTTTTAATTTCCATGTTTGTTCCAGCAGATTTTCAGGAGTTTTAATCTGGCCTAAAAGCTTAAGCAAAAAGGTATATATATGAGTGTGGGGTTAGAATGGAAGTAGAAGTGGATAGAGAGTACAATAGCTTTTAACACGACATGAGTTTGAGTTAAAGCTCAAGAAAAGAACATCATCGTCTCTGACTTCTGTTCCCCCTTTACTAGATTCAGTTTCTCGTGAACTAATTTGATTACCATATTATCCGCTTTGAGTTTATGTTCCTATGAATTTATTTTTAAAATTTCATAAAAATATGCAAAAAAAAATTGTATTTTTAATTCCTCAATTTTTTTATTAGTGGTTTTACTCATAAATTTTTTGACATTACAATATATTTCTAATTTTTTTTTTAAAGTTACAGTTTAGTTTTTAGAGGAATAGAATTATTAAATTACCATTAGAGTTTTACTTGGTATATGAGTGACGGAGGCAAATTTTCCTGTGGGCCATGGTCTACACATTATTGTGGACCATGGTCTAAAACGATATTATTTCTTTTAACTTTGCTTCTATAACATATTCAGTTTCATTTTATATACATTGTAATTTCATTTCAACACAACTACAGTTCCATTCGATATTATACATACAATAGTCTTATTACAGTGAGACATGTTATTAAATTTCAGTTTATATACATTGTAGTATTATTACAACACCACTAAATATGTGAAACTGTTATTCAGTTTCAGTTTCACTTTATAGACACTGTAGTTTAATTACAACACAACTATAGTATCATTTCGATATAACTACAGTTTTATTTGACAATATACACTCAATATGTAAGACATGTTATTCAATTTCTGTTTATACATATTGTAGTTTCATTTCAACAAAACTAAATTATCATTTCTATTCAACTACACTTCTATTTGACAATATACAATCAATATGTGAGACATGTTATTCAGTTTCATTTTATACATACTGTAGTTTCATTTCAACACAACTAAATTATCATTTCAATTCAATTACAGTTTCATTTGATAATATAAATACAATATGTGACACAGTTTCATTTTAGGTACACTGTAGTTTTATTTTGTTGTGAACACACAAAAAATACGAGATTTGTTAAAATGTAACGGCTGCCGTTTCTTTACTTAAAGAAACAACACCGTTTTCAGACCATGGTCCAAGGTATAACAACTGAGTGACGGAGCCATGGGCTCTTGGGGCCATTTTATTAGCAAGGGCTTGACCTAAGAAGACTGAATGAGAGGTTTTGTTAGGCTTAAAGGGTTGAAGGAAGATATGGTGGCTCAAGAATGGAAAATGGTCTTAATGGGCTTGGGGTAGAGAAGACATGGTGTCCCAAGATAAGGAAGGGGTCATGATCTTGATAGGCTAGGAAAAAGGAAGTATGGTGGCCCAATGGGAAGGAGGCTGCGGTGAGGGGCGGAACTACGCATGGTTGACCGTCGCCTAGCTAGTGGGGAGGCTCGATGGGCTTCCCTAACCGCGGCAATTAGCGTAGACGGAGTGCCCCGCTAGTGTGGGTGCATAGGCGTGGGCGCATGGGTATGGTCGTGCATGGTATATAGGTGTGGGTGCAGGGCATACGTGGCAATACATAGGAGGTAAAGGGGAGAGAAGGGGAGACGTGGATAGAGAAGGTGAAGAGCAATACCCATCATACGCTGGCAGAGGGAGTTTCTACGCTATTGAAGGGCATCCATATCTCTTTCCTAAACATCATGGTCTAAGCACTACAATACTTCTGGTGCATTCGTGCTTGGTTCTTGCTTCCTACAAGAATATTGGGATTTGATCCCTAGTAGCAGCGGAAGCATTTCTAGTCAATTCCTTGGGTTATTGTATTCATTATTTATTTGGGCCTCTAATTTGGGTCATTATCTCAAGCATTGCACATACTATTTTAGGCCTAGCGCCCTGAGTAATAAAATTACTATATCCCTACTCCCCCCTCTCTAAATTTTGTACATCCTACTCGGTTTTTGATGGCCCCAAGTCCCAAAAAACCATCCATGAGTATTTTTTTTTATGTATAACTCGGTTCAATTTTGGTATTTCATATGTAAAATAGAGAATTTGATTTGAGTTCTATTATACACACTCTTAATTTCTACTCCATCACTTTTACTCCTTTACATGGCAAGCTATGGTAAGGCATTTTTATCGTGTGGGTCTTACTAAAAGTGTTTATGTCAAGAGTATAAATGTGTAAATAAAAGTTGAGAGTAGAATTTGAGAATACCACAATTAAAGATGAAAATTTAGGGAAGAAGAAGGTTGTTATTCTCTATCATTATTACAAGAAAATAGCAAAACACCTATTACTTAAATACCTATATGTTGGGCGTTGGCCAGGTTGACCAGTGTAGCCCTTGCTCGATTTGAGACGTGACATTGTGGCTTACCATGGAGGGATGTAGTTAAATGGTTATTGTTCACCTACTTATCACCAATTGATTTTAAGTAGGATATGACAACCAGATAGCCAAAGAACTCTATGGTTAAGCGTGCTTGACCTACAATAGTTACAAGATACGTAACCCATTGGAAAGTAAGCATAATATAGCACTGAGATCCAACAATTGGTATCAGAGTCGAGGTCACAGGTTCGAATCGATAACGAAGTGAAAGCCAAGTTTAATCCCGGATGGGATGTGGGTGGGATGTGGGCTTAGGTCGGACCAAATCTAGTCTTAGGAAGGGGATTAGTGGCACGGAGGCTAAGGACTGAGTCACGCATGCCGCTGGGATTTATGATCAAAGGTTGCGGCAACAGGATGGATGACCCACTGGGAAGTAAGCATAGTGCAACGCCTATAAAAGTTTGTTGGTAAATTAAATACATACCTACAAATTTTTTCATTGATAAATTTTATTTTTTTAAGGTGTGTGTTTGGAAACCCGAAAAATAATTTTGGAAATTATTTTTCTGGTTTCCCGTGTTTGGATGTGTCTAGAAACTCAAGTCAACGGAAATCATTTTTCGTTAACTTGGGAAAATAAGGCTTTTTTGTTTGGAGGAAAAATGACTTACACTAAAATTTGGTAGAAGTCTTTTTCCAAAGTCCTTCCAACAATGACGGCGTTGGTTTCCAGCGGAAACCATAGGTTTGTTTCCGCCGGAAACGAGGTGTTTTATTTTTTTTATTAATAAATAAAATTATTTTTAATATTATTATAAATATTTTTGTATTCTAAACAAAATAATTAAAATATTTAATTATTCAATTCTACTCATTTTCCAAAAAATGAACCAAACACACCAAAACAGTTTTACAGAATGCAACCAAACACTGAAAATGAAACTATTTTATAGAAAATGACTCATTTTCTAGAAAACATTTTCCAGAAGTCATTTTTAAGCACACCCTTAGTGTATGTTGGAGATGAAATATTGAAACTGGAGATGTTATAAAGAAAAAAGATAATAAAATTACTAAAATATCCATATACTAAATAAAACTCTATTGTAATTTTATAATTTTGTTGTTATAAGGACTAAAACTGTAATTTTTTTGTTTGAAAAGTTATGACGTATATTGTAACGACAAAAATATATGGACTAAAAGACTAGTAAAGAGTAATTAAAGAGTTAATACCCATTTTGATCCCTTGACTATTGAGTATTGCTTTATTTAATCATTGACTTTGAAAATGACCTAATTTGGGCATTAGACTTAAAAAATCAACTCTATTTGGTCATCCTTTACAAATTTGTTAAAAGGCTGTTAAATTGAAGGGTAAAATGGTCAATCCACTATGTTGCACCACCTTAATATTTACTTTCTCTTTTTATGCGCCATTGCCAAATTTGAAGGAAGATTAGTAGTCCAAATAGCAATTTCAAGGCCGAAATGGCGGCAATGTTAGCAACAACAACGTCTTATATTTCAACAAGCTGACTATATGTGCAAAAATCGTGTATGCATTCTTCAAGGACAGAGGCAAAAGAATGGCGTTCAATCAAGAAGATCCATGCATCGAGCCGTACTATAACTCCACTGACTACTTCGACGAGTACATGTTTAGTGTCGCTTGCAGTTGTACTATGCTACTAGGAAATGCAGACTTGGTGGCCGCACTGGTGTTCCTCACCAGCAGTGGCTAGTCTGGGGTCGACAATAACCCAACCTTGTCAAACATTCCACCACTTTGAAAGCCTGAACAGTGTAACGAAGCTAAACTAGTTTTTTTTTTTTTGGTACAAAAATGAAGTGGTTTTGATATAATGAGACAACAAAACATACATTTCTTCATGGAAAAAAAAAACAACTTTCCAAATTTGAATGGATTATGAACACTTTCTTAATACATTGTGGTGCAAGGTTGTTTAATCAGTTAGAGTGTTGGAACTAACAGACAAATAAAATGAGATGCCTAACTACTACTGCAAATGGCAAAAGCATGGCTCTCCTGGCGCATCTCGGCCATATCAAATCGATCAACGACATTTTAGCTATATATGTCTCTCTAGTTCAACAAACACTTGAAGTGCGCAAGCTTTTCGACAACTTTACTTAAATCCTCTGCAAGGTTTTCAGACGTCGTCCACAACCTCTCTTCATCCCTCAACATCATCAAAATAGAAGGTAATTAGCACAGATTGCGCAGATTTAGGTGTGAGGCGAGAAAAAGAATTTCTGCAGCTGCTGCAACATGATGCCAATTGTTTGCTCGATATCTGAAACATCAATGTTCTTTGTCTTTGAATTAGGATAGAGTCAAGAGATAATGACTGAGAAATAGGTTGAAACACAGTGAATTGACCATTTTATCCTTCAATTTAACAACCTTTCGATGAATTTTGTAACGAAGGACCAAATTGAGTTGATTTTTAAAGTCAAAGGACCAAATTAGGTCATTTTAAAAGTCAATCACTAAATTAAGCAATACTTAATAGTTGAGGGACCAAAATGGGTATTAACTCATAATTAAAGATTAAAAATGCAATTTCTCCTAAAAATATTATTCATGCTTATATTTAAACTTTATATTATTTCTAAATGACCTTTTAAAGAAGGACTAGAGTAACAAATGGTTTCATTTGCTAATTGCTATCCGGAAACGCACCCAAACGTAAATGGGTTTTGGTGGGTAAGATGTTACAGCTTGGCTTGGTTGAAATGCAGTTTACACATTACACAATTAAACAAATATCTAATGAAAAGATAATAAAAATAAATAAATAAGTATATGCTCAATAGAAATAATCAATACAATAACAGTGCTATGTGAATCTTGACCTATGATATAAAGGCTCTGTTTGGCAAAACTTATTAGGAGCTTATAACTTATTTTAACCTACTAATAAGCTATAAGCTCTGTTTGGTAATGTTCTTAAAATAAGCTAGTAGCTTAAAATAAGAGCTTATTTTGAAAAGTTATTATAGGTAGCTTTTCAAAAATAAACTAGTAGCTTTTTAACTTTTTTCTATCAAATCCTTATTATTTTAAATAAGTGACATCCTTTACCCTCCCAATTAAAACACAAATTATACTGTGGACCATGGCCCACAATGCATTGTGGACCATGGTCATGGCTAAAATTCTAGTTGTGTTGAACTGATACTGTAGTTGTGTTGAAAGGGAACTACAGTTGCGCGGAATAGATGTCATTTCATTCGTCAACACAACTGCAGTCGGAATAGATGTCATTTCATTCGTCAACACAACTGCA
>CM008343.1:30256071-30273585 GCA_002525835.2 Ipomoea batatas
TACAATTGGACATCTAATGTCATTTTCTCAAGGGCAATTCAGTCATTTCATAATTAATGTATTAAGTATTATGTTTCCTCATCAGAATAATTGAAGAAACCCTATTCTCCACTCTCCTTTGTTAACACTAAATTTTGGACCAAATGACTGAATTGCCCTTGAGAAAATGACATTAGATGTCCAATTGTAAAGGAAGGACCATAGGTGGCTAGAAACAAAAAGTAAGAGGACTAAAAGTTGTTGATTTAAAAGTTGAGGACTAAAAGTGACAGTGCCATCAAAGTTGGAGGACTAAAAGTAGTTAATTTAAAAGTTGAGGACTAAAAGTGACGGTGCCATCAAAGTCGGAGCGGAGGACCTCCACTGGTATTTACTCAATAATAATATATAAGTACAAACTATATATATATATAAATCATTAACAAGGTGTTTGGTTGTATGTAATTGAAAATCTTTTCCAATGCATGCAATTCAATATCCAAGAAAACTACATTGTTTGGTTGGAGGGAAATGCAATTCCCTCCAACCATTGAAATGGAATTCATACCCCTTACCCATGAATTCCAATTCAATGGAAGAAGGAAAAGGGAAAAATAGGAAATTGACATATTTGTCCTCTGTTATTATTATTATTATTGCACAAAGACATTTTAGTCTTTATATCATTTCTTCTCTTTTCATCCCTAATAATTCTATTCATCTCTACCAAATAATGTAATTTGAATTCCTACTTTATTCCCATGTTATTCTTTTCCACGGAATTACAATTCTTTTCCTCCCAAACAAACGCAATGTAAATCTTGGCCAATTCAAGCACCTCTACTATGCCTGGATGTGCTATGGATAGCCTTTAATTTGACGACATGGAAGTTGCAAATTATACCATGTACCAAAGTCTACCTTATATTATGGACTCTGGTCTAAAATAACATTTAGATTATGTGTTTGTAGACATGTTCTGTACTTACAATTAACTGTTTATGTACATGTAAATTTTGAAGACACATAAAATGTTAACTACAAACATAAATTGTTAATTGCATGTAAAGAATATGCTAACTGCAGATACATATGTATGTGTTAACAATGTATTATGTGTTCGCAGTTAACATACATATTCAGTACCTATAGTTAATAGTTTATGTGTCAATAGTTACCATTTTATATGCTTGTAGTTAACATGTTATGTGACTTCAATTTATTTACAGGCACATAAACGGTATACAGGTTTAGAAAATATCAACAACAAATATATAATTTTTGGATCAAGATCCACAATGTAAGATAGATCCGTTCCATGGTATAACGATTGCATAGAAGTCGTAGGTAATTAAAATCATATTAATTAATACTCGAATTAGTTTTTTTTTTTGGTGGGTATACTTGACAGTGCAAATTCACTTTGGTTGATGAACTGCTAAATTCCCTCTACGATGCAATAGTTAGGCAAATTATACTATGAATAACATTTAGATTCTCTATCTGTAGTTAACACATTTTGTATATACAGTATCTGTACCTATAGCTATCATATTATATGTCAGCAATTATCATGTTATTTGTTTATATGTACAGAAACTGTTAAAAAATGTGTTAACTAAACATACAAAATTTTTATATCAGAGTTCACAATGGGTCCACCGTATAACAATTGGTAATAGTTAGTGTGGGTCTCTATTCGAGGTTTCCATGTTTTTTTAAGCAAAAAACTGTGTAACTTTCTAACTTGAAGTTTCAAAATTCTTTATTCTTTATAAGCTGTTCTTTGTTTTACCGTAAAATTTAGGACTCTTTCCGTTCAAAAGTAAAACTAATTTAACTAGTCAAAGTCCGTCTTCATTCATGAGGATTCTCTCTTCTCAAGAGGAAGAAATTTCGATTGCATGCCCTCTAACACATTTAACAATATTGAATTTAATAGTGGAGACTTGAGTCTTGTTTTCCAAAATCCAATAACATTCAAAATCTCTAGCCAAATTTGCTTCAATTCAAATTTGTTGCACCATTTGCTAGCTAGGCTGGGAAAATTTGTTGCCACTGCACGAGGACTTTATTGCGCTAATATAATGCCAAAATTACAGTTCCGTAAGCTAGCGACAAAATTACTGTTCAACAACGTCCCCAGGACATGCATGCATGCATGGAGTTAGATCAGTAGCAATATTATCACGATCCAAGATTGCATCTCAAATGCCGTCCTTGAATGTTAGTTTCACTGTTTATTTCCTTCATTCTAATGAAATTACTCCATCCGGCCCATTTTATTTATCTAGTTTTGTTAACGGGACTTATTTCTCATAATATTAAGTTTAGTATTAGTATATAAAATTTATATATTTAGAAAATACATTCAAATTACTATTAAACATTACAAAATCAAATTTAAAAATAATTAAAAAATTAAAAATAATTAAACATTGAAGAAAAAATTGATTTGACCAATGAATAGTAAACATGACAGTAAAAATGTGACAGGGAGAGTAATAATTTATCCGCTCGTGTGAAAAAAAATTAGAAAAATAGAAAAATATAAAAATTTTAAACAAATAAAAAGAGTTAATTCTAAGAATTATCCATTGACTATTAACATTTATCAATTTTTATCCTCGATATTCAATTTGATCATAAATGTAGTGACTGTTGTAAAAAATTGGCTTGCTACTAAGATCGACAAATTGGATTCATAAACTTCATACATTAGATTCATCATTAGTGCTAATGTAAAGAACATGTTGATCGATACTATAGAATTCAATTCAGGCTTGCTACTAAGATCGACAAATTGGATTCATAAACTTCATACATTAGATTCATCATTAGTGCTAATGTAAAGAACATGTTGATCGATACTATAGAATTCAATTCATAAACGCTATGCCACTTGACCACAAGGTCTTTAGCATATCATTTGTTTTAACACTCTTAAATATGTAAATATGGAGATAGAGGTGATTATGCAAATAATTAATTTTTATATTCTTACCCTTAAATCTAAAGTTGATTAAACAAATATCTAACAAGAGAATCAAATTTGAAACAAAATCAATAATCAAGGGACCAATTATGGTTAAATTAATAATTGAGGATAAAAATTGGTAAATGCCTGCTGGAATTAACTCAAATAAAAATTTAATTAAATAAATTTTATTTTGGAAAAATGGTTTTTTAGTCATTCAAATGTCATAATAGTAAATTTAGTCTTATAATTAACTATTTAGTCTCTGAATTATTTGTGTAGGGGCCATTTTCGTTCCTCAGCTCAAGTATATGTTAAAACCAAACATTGATGTAAAAATAAATCTAAAAACTCATTTACATTAAATTACTGAGAAGACAAAGAAGAAAAAATAGTATATATTACATTCATATGCAAGAAATTGTTACAACTTCAACCACAATATATTATATTGAAATATCATGATTCAAATTGGTGCAACTAAAAAGTCGAATGTTGTGGAGGAGAAACTTAGCCAACTTCATCCATTTTCACATCTTGTCAATGACTCTTCTAGTGCCATACATTCATAGTCTCATCACCGTCTAACATGGCCTCGACAACTAGTCTTCTATCTATATAAACATTTCCAACCACTCTCTAATGACTTCCGCTATCGATTTTATGACATATGATTTTGATCCAACCATAAAAATACTCAGAATACTCAACACGAAAAGGGAGCCAATATGGATCTAGTTCAAAAATTTAAACACTGGATCCACACAAGATCAAAATGTGCGCGTAATATTTAACAATAGATGAGAAGTTTCACTAAGAGATACAAAAATTATTAACGCCTGCAATGCGAGAGGTCCAAGATATTTCATCATTGTTGTGCCATACAAGAAACTGAAGAGGATGAAAGAATGATGTTTTTGGATTATCATATTCAAGTTGGGAGTTGTCTAGATGGAAATGAGAGAATTTGTTTGAAATTTCTGCTTGAAATTCTTAAAGATAAGAGAATTTGGAAATAGAAAAGGAAGTAGAGGAAGGTGAATCCATAGATATCATTTGGATTGTTGAGAGTAGAATGTGACATGCGATCACCACCAACACTTATCTAGTATTGGAGAATTCAACTTTAATTTCTAGTACTATATTATATTTTTCTTCAACATTTCTGTGTAGCGTAAATGTTTACAACATATTTCATATTCAATAATTATATACTTATTTGGCTTGTATTTGGGAGAAGTAAATGCATTTTTAAATTTCCCTTAACATCAACATTAGATTTTAACAGATAAGGTCATGATTGTTAAACACATAGCATGAACTAGTCTTTATTAGATAGTTTTGTTATTTACTTTTATTTAGCCTTTAATTATGTTTCTATTATAACTTCCTCTATAAAGCTCTATTTATACCTCCAGTGTAAAGTCAATGTCAATGCAGTTTTATTCTACTCTTCACATGGTATCAAGAGCCTGCAACAACTCTTAATTTTTTTTTGCTTCTCCTTTCCTAGCCTACATTATGTCCACCACAACTGAGGCACCCACAACTGAAACCCCCATAATACAAATTACTGCTCCTGCAAATTTCCCCATTAAACTTACTTCCTCCAACTTTTCAGTTTGGAGACGTCAAATCAAAGCCACTTTGATTGTCTTTAATTTACTAGGATACATTGATGGGAGTACTACAATCCCATCTCAGTTTTTCGACGGCGCGAAAACTATCACAAATCCTAGCTACAAAAATTGGTACCGTCAAGACCAAATTATCGTCAGTGCGCTCCTTTGAAGCTGTTCTGACCCTATTCAATCGCTCATCTCTTCCGCTGAAACCTCCCGTGAAGCTTGGGAGTCATTAATGGCAAGCTTTGCAAACACCTCACGTGGGCGAATTATCTCACTAAAGTCAAAGTTAGCTCACAATCCGCGAGGTAGTCGGTCAATTGTTGATTATCTCAACAACATGAAAGCCATTACCGATGGTCTTGCTATCGCACAGTGCCCGGTCTCTGATGAAGATCTTACGGTTCACATCCTTATTCAGATTGGTGAAGAATACAACTCTGTTGTATCAGCTGCACGTGTCCGAGAGTCACCACTGTCACTCTTTGAGCTCTTTGAGATACTCACGGATCATGAGCATATGTTAAAGGAAGCAGATGACTCCCGACAAAATGTTGCTGCCACTGCAAATGTTACTCAACCGTCCTCCAAAAATGGACGGTCGTCTCAAGGTAACTCCTACGCAAATCGTCGCAATAGTAGTCAGTATGCGAATAATAATTCTCGACCACCATGGCAAAATTATAACAACAGACGCCCCTCTCAAAATGGTTTGCTGTGTACGTTTTGTAATATTCTCGGACATGAGGTACGTTATTGTCATAAACTAGTCTGATTTTTGAAAGAAAATAACATATCTCATGTTCCGTCTATGAGTTCTAACTCGACCCCGTCTGTCAATATGTCCACCGCCCAACCAGTGCTGACACACCCGTGGTTAGTTGACAGTGGTGCTTCTCATCATACCACGTCGAGCACTTCACCACTAAATTCTTTCAGCGAATATGGTGGTCCGGATGAGATACGCCTGGGTGATGGTAAGTGCCTTCTTATAACTCACATTGGTCATATTACCATATCCACATCATCTCGGCCTCTTTCTCTTAACAATGTTCTCTGCGTTCCTAAGTTACATAGGAATTTAGTATCAGTTTCTCAATTATGACACACTAATTCTGTTTCAATTGAATTATTTTCTACTTTCTTTCTCGTGAAGGATTGTCAAACAGGAGCACCATTAATGCGGGGGGAGACCGTTAATGGTGTCTACTATGTTCCTACCTCACTTCTCCTCAAGTCAATTGAACTAGTTTAATGTCTCTGTCTGATTGGCATCATCGTTTAGCAATCCCTCTAATAAAGTACTTGGTCGTGTTTTGAGCCGTTGCATCAATGTTTACAATTTTCCATTAAATCCTTTTCATTGTATTTCCTGCCACATTAATAAGAGTCACAAGTTACCCTTTGCAAAAAAATCTATGGTAAGCTCTAGACCTCTAGAATTAATTTATACAGATGTTTGGAGTTCCTCTCAAAAATCAATTGATGTTTATGATTACTATGTTATTTTTGTTGACCACTATACAAAATATATTTGGTTATACCCACTCAAAAAGAAGCCTGATGTGGCTCTTATTTTCCCGCAGTACAAAAGGGTTGTGGAAAATTATTTCAATAAAAAAATTATCTCAATCTTCTCAAATAATGGAGGTGAATTCATTAAACTTGTTCCTATATTTAATAGTGAAGGATTTCTCATTTCACCACTCCCCCTCATACTCTTGAGCATAATGGCACGGTTGAGCGTCGTCACCGCCACATAGTCGAGACTGGTATGCCTCTGTTACATTCTTCTTCGTTACCTTTATCTTTTTGGTCCCATGCGTTCCAAACTGCAGTTTCTCTTATAAATAGATTGCCTACACTTGTCTTGGATAATCAGTCTCCTTTTGCAGTCCTATATAAGTCTCAGCCCAATTATGCTAAGATGCAGCCGTTTGGGTGTTTGTGTTTTCCCTGGTTAAAACTGTACCGTTCTCATAAACTGGAGCCAAAGTCATTATCATGTATTTTTTTGGGTTACTCAAATTCACAATCTGCTTATAAATGTTATAAACCTAACACAAAAAAGAACCTTTCTCTCCAGAAATGTTAAATTTGTCCCAACCCAATTTCCCTACAAAACACTAAGTATGAAAGACTATGCAAATTCATCCCTTCACCTCCCAAGTAATATTTGTCAGTTTGTTAATCTGCCTACACAGCCACGTGTCTCCATCTTAGAAAAGTCTCCTTCGAAGAATTCTCGCCTACCTCGGTTGAGCATACCATCACAATCATCGGCAATGTCACTTACGCCGGTGGTGAGTGTCAGTCAACCAGGGTCCTCTGGTCCAACGCTCAGTAGGAATCCTGGCACATCCACTCTTCAAGTTGCTACAACGCCATCCCCTCTGCCACAGTTATCTCCTCCACCAGTATCATCCTCTCCACCTGCATCGTCACTACCACTAGTATCATCTCTTCCACCTACGTCACCACCTCCACCTACGTCGTCTCCTCCACCTGCGCCGTCTCCTCCACCAGTTTCGCGCCTTCCACCAACGTCACATATGACAAAGCTGTCATCTTCTCCTCCAGCGATGGTAGCAGCTTCGTTGGATCCTTCTCCAGCAACGTTGACCACCTCGCTGGCAGTCTCTCCTCCTCAGGTACCTGTTACTCGGCCTAAACATAACCTAAAACATAATCCTAAATACTTTGGTCCATTGTTTGTTAATACAGTTTTTGTACGCCCCTTACCTCCTTGTCTTGAGCCTAACATTGTGACCCAAGCGTTGAGAGATCCTTTGTGGTGTAAGGCGTTGGATGAGGAATATGAGGCTTTACTTTGGAATGGTACTTGGGATTTGGTACCATGACAATCCAAACCAATGGTTTGGTGCAAATGGGTGTTCCATGTTTAACGTAAGTCGGATGGTTTTGTTGACAGGTATAAAGCACGGCTTCTCGCGAAGGGGTATTTACAGTAGGTTGGTCATGATATTTTTGAAACATATAGCCCAGTAATGAAGCATGTTACTATACGTGTGGTTATTTCTATTGTTTTGCGTAATAATTGGCCCATACGATAATTAGATATTAATAATGCGTTTTTGAATGGATCATTGACTGAAACTGTTTTTTATGGAACAACCACCAGATTACGTTAATGTGGATTTTCCTTATCATATTTGTCAGCTTAAAAAGGCATTGTACGGCCTTAAACATGCACCGCGAGCCTGGTACCTTGAACTTAATCACTTTTTGTTGCGTTATGGTTTTGCCAAGTCACAAGCAGATGCGTCCTTTTTTTGTTTATTTCGATAATGGCATTCTTATGTATTATTTGGTGTATGATGATGATATCCTACTTACTGGGAGTAGTACATACTATGTGTGTTGAGTAGTGTGTGCGGGCGTTGTTTGATGTTTCGCATTAAAAGATTTGGGTTCCTTACATCATTTTCTAGGTGTGGATGTAATTTCAACTATGTCTGGTGTGTTTTCGTCCCAATCCCAGTACAATTCTGATATTTTGATCAAGTTTCACATGGATGGAGCAAAGCTAGTTTCCACGCCTATGAGTTCTTCAGATCTTCTGCCACTTCTAGACTCTTCTGCGGTTGTTGATCCTACAGGTTTTTGCAAGCTTATTGGTATGCTGCAATATTTAAGAGTTACATATTTAGATGTTTCGTTTATTGTTAATCGTTTGTCGCAGTTTATGCATGCACCATCCGCGACACATTGGTCTGCTGCGAAGCGTGTTCTACGCTACCTTAAGGAGACGTTGTTCCATGACCTACTTCTCAAAGGGACAACTTCCTTTCGGCTCACTACTTTTTCAAATTCTGATTAGGGTGGCTCTGGTACTTTTAGTCATTCCACCACTGCGTATGTTTTGTATCTTGGTTTTAACATTGTTTCTTGGAAGTCTACGCGACAAAAGTCAGTTTCTCGTTTTTCTACTGAGGCGTAGTATCGTGCCCTTGCGAATGCTACTACTGAGGTTCTATGGGTTCAACATTTTCTGCGGGAGCTACGAGTGCCTTTGTTTGGTCCTCCTGTGTTGCTATGTGATAATCTCAGTGCCACATATGTCTTCAAGAATCATGTGTTCCATTCTATAATGAAGCATCTTGCCATTGACTATTTTTTTTGTTCGTGAGTTGGTGACTCCTGGAGCGTTGGTTGTTCGTCATCTTCCCCCTAAAGAACAACTAGCTGATATCCTCACGAAGCCGCTGGGTCGTGCGTGTTTCCATCTTTTTCGATCCAAGATTGTAGTCTCTGACGGATCCTCCATCTTGCTGGGGCATGTTAAACACATAGCAGGAACAAGTGTTTAGATAGTTTTGTTATTTACTTTTATTTAGCTTTCAATATGTTTCGATTATAACTTCTTCTTTAAAGCTCTATTTATACCTACAGTGTAAAGTTAGTGTCAATGCAGTTTTATTCTACTCTTCACAATGATGACTTGTATTTGGTGCTAAAATAGGTCACACTTAAATTAAAGGATAGAGTTAAAAGGCTATTATCTCTTATATTTTTAAATAGAGTATATATATGTGATAAGCACCCAAGATAACTAAGAATTAGGGTCTGAATTGGGGTTAATTAATAGCGATTATCATCCTTTTGTGAATAAATTATGGAATTTCATGCTCTAATGCGTAGATCTCGTGCAACGCTATTTCTTTGGTGTTTTAGAATGTTTTTACAGGTCCCGGGAGCTATTGGGGGAAGCATAAGGGTGTAACGAGCATTCGGAGCGAAGAAGGAGTCTCAGGATGGGGCGGAAGATCACCCCACGCGTGGAACCCGCGTGGATCGTTCTAGTACTTATCCACGCCAGGACCCCACGCATGGAACTGGTATGGATCTTTTCTAGTGTTGATCCACGCCAGGGCTCCACGTGTGGACAAGAGTGCGGGAAGAAAAATAAAAAGGGTAGTTTTGGGAAGGCTATTTAAAGGATCTAGTTAGAAATTTCAAAGAGGTTGGAACATTTTTCAGATTTTACAAGTCTTAGATTAGCATTCTTAGTTGAGAGCAACCTTAGAGAGAGAAAGAGCAATTCTAGATTTAGATTCCAATTGTTGAAGGATTGAAGAATAAAGATGATTTGAAGATTGTTTTTCATTTCTATTAGGTGAATTCTAATCCTAATCTAGCTTTTATTTCATTTCCAATTGCAATTTACATTTCTCTATTTTGAATTAGGTTTTTTTTTTTTTAGAATTTTGAATTAGGTTTTTGTGACTTTGAATTCATGAATATGAGTAGATAATTTTCTTTAGGGATTGAATTGTGTGATGTTATGCTTGCCTGGTGTGGATCCTCAATTCTAATTGTGGAAATTGATTTATTCTATTTTGGAAATCTATTCTTGCTCTTTGATTGTTGATTTGGTTTGATTCTAAGTTGATTTGGCCAATCTCTTGGAAGATTGAGGCCTTGATCTAATCATGAGTAGATCTCTTGAAAGATTGAGGCCCTGATCTAATACATAAGTGTTTAATAAAATGCCTCTAAAGCTTTTGGTTACCTAACAAGTATTCCTAAGCTAGAGAGCCTTAGTACACTATTTGTGGAAAAGGATTGTGAGATCACACTCTTGAATAGCCAAAATAGTTGAATCAAACTTCCCTTGCTTAAGTCACGCCATGAGCCATCATAACTAGCATGATTCATTCCCTTGCTTATTACAATTGTTATTTTTCTATTGTTTACTTCAATTGATCACACTTTCCACCCAACACATGTTAAATCTATGCACCTTGATAGCCTTGTATGTTCCATTATGCATTCACTTGAATAAAGGCTAAGCAATCTTCTGCATTACCTCCTTCGAGACCGACACTCGGGGAGTCTTGACTCTTCATTTTATTCTTTTGAGGAACATCCATACCATATCATACTCACCACGAGAAAACTACTATCTCAATATGGGTTCAAGTGAGAACACCTCCTCCGCTAAAAAGTGTGGACACACCTACACCTTCTATCTTGAGAAATGAAAGGCTAAGATATTATTATTACTAAATTTTCAAGTTTGTAACAATTATAAAATGAACTCCGCTCTTAAAAGTTTTCAATAATTATAAAATTGACCCGTATTTTTTTTACTATAACTTTCAACCATTAATGAACATTGATGGATGGCTGGGATCGATCGCTACTTTTTACAGGAGGACCATATTCTTATTTGATCATGCCCTACATACATACATACATACATACTTACATACATACATATGATTTTATAGGAGGACCATTGCTCAACAAGGTAGAAACCATCAAAGATCAAACCATAAACGCATAAAGCATTAAAGGATTTAAAGCAATTCACAGTCAAAGACTAAGAACTCAAAGTTTCAAAGTATATTTCTTCAAAGTTCAAAGTCACAATTCACATAATCACAAAGTGTATCCTTCATTACATTTACTCAGGCAGTCAGTTTAAAGAATTCAACTTATCTACTCTTCTTCCTGTTGTAATTTAAACAGTTAAATGCATGATGTAACTGAGTAAGGGAGAGTGATATACCAGAATACCAGAGCAAGGGACATATTGTGTTTAAACTTATTCTGAATCATTACCATAATACTAGATGTCGAATGGGAAACACCTAAGTGCCTAACTGCCTAAGGGCAGCAACATTTACAAAAATGTTACCAAGCCACTTAGCAGTTAGCACTATGCTTTATAACAGTTTGCTTACCTGAAAGCCCTCAATAGTTAACACAAATATACTATGAGTACATCTTTAGCAATCCAAATAAACAATTAAACATATGTTAAAACAGAAATGACAATGTTAATGAAAATATATAAATGTATTTACATCAAAATTGTTGGCAGTGTTCCTACAGAACTTAAAGAAGAACCTGCTCTAGTGAACAATTCTGCACAAAAAGAAAAACAAAAAGTTTAACAATCTAAATTGGGACAAAATAAATAAAAGGGATAGGAAGTTAGAAATTGTATGTACTCTTCCCTAATCTTTCAACCTCATCCATGTTTTCCTCAATAGAGATTGGGTGATTGGGTGCCCTCAACCAATCTTGTGCATAGACTAGGGCTTCCACAATTTTAGGAGTTAAGGAACTCCTAAAGGAATCTAATGCCCTACCACTAGTACTGAATACACTCTCAGAGGCAACTATTAACCTTGCCATTTTTTAGAGAATAAGAAATCTCACACTATTAACCTTCATCACCTAAGCACATCAAATTTAGTAGTTTCTTACTCTTCCACTATATTTTCACTCAAATAAATCTACAGTTCAGTTTGCTTACTGCTTCCACCACCACCCTCCATTCTCTATTTTTTTTCAGCATGTTTTTCAGTCTAGATTGAGGTTTTCCAATTGTAGTTTGAGAATCAACATTAATTGATTCAGATTGCACAGTAGAGGATGCAGATTGCGTATATGTAACATTGTAGGTAGCTGCATAGTCAATAAATAGCTCAACCATTCCACCTTAAACATTTGCAAAGCATGATTTGCCTTTTTCTTCACCATACAACTGGCAAATTGGTGAGGCATATACTCAATCTTATCCTTGGGATCCAGAATATTGACATAAAATATCAAGAAATTCATTTTTTCTGGATCTCCCCAATATTTTTCAAACTTCAGTTTCATTTGGAACCCCATTTCCTTAAAAAAAAATACATAGAAACATTGACAGAAAAATCAGAAACATATTCAGTTATTCACACATAAATCTCAAAAAATATATATATACACAAAAAAATCAGAAATAGTTTACCTTTCACAACTTGTTTTAGATCCAACCATATCATCCAACATGCAACCAAAATCAGAAATCTCATAAAAGAAAGTATTTGAAGTGACATATAGGGAACTAGATATTCTCATAGTCATCTCATAAAAACCTTTCAAAAAGAGGACAAAGCTTTGCACAGAAAGCCAATCCAAATAAGTAGGAACAAAATCAGATAACACAGTAGAAAATGAGGCAACATTCTCATAAGATTCAAAAACCTTCTAGTAAATGGCAGTGTTTAGCATGATGTATGTGTTGTTCCATCTTGTTGGAACATCAAGCTGTAAAGTAGATTTCGCTCCCACCGCAATAAGATCAACAAGATCTCTAGACTTTTTGAGTCTTGCAAGTGAGTTCCTAACCCATCTCACTGCATTCCTAACCTTCTTAACGAAAGAATCAACAAATCTCAATCCACCACTAACTTCAGAACATATGTTATGCACCTCATTTGCATGTATTAAATCCTAACAGATGAACTACCCCAAGACAATAGTTTGTTTTTGAAAAACCCCAATGTTGTATCATAAGAAGAGGCATTATCAACATTAACAGTAAACACATTTTTTATTCCCCACTCAAGTAGACAACTCTCTAGGGTTATGCAATATACTCCCCCTATTAGAAGAAACATGGACAAAGAAAATTATTATTTTTCTAAAGTTTCCACTAATCATCAATGAAATATGCAATAATGTACATGTAATTTATCCTCTGAACAGAGGTCCATGTATTAGTGGTTAAGCTTACCCTTTAGGTGCTCACCTTAAAATGTTTTTTGAGGCTCAATCTCTCATCTAGGTATATCTGGTAAATATCTAAAGAAATTGTCCACCTAGAAGGGATTTGAAACTTAGGACAAGCAACTCTAACAAATTTCCATAACCTATGTCCCTTAACAGTCCAAAAGAAAAGCTTATCTATAATGGTCATCTCACACAAAGCTCTCCTAATAGCCTCTTTATTGAAAACCCAAGTCCTCAAAACCCTTTGTTCCAGAGGTTGAAACAACATTGAATGTGAGAAGGGTTGCCTTGTATCTTTAAAATGAGGATTTTTTTAGGCACCCCAGCATATGGTTTCTCAAAGAGGAAGTATCATGCTTTTTACTCTCACATGCAAAGATGTTTGCAAAGTATATGCACTTCCCCTTAATCAATTTGACTTCAAAATCAAGTATCTTTTCAAAGTGATCTCAAACTTTGGATCTAAACTCCACCTCTTCCTCTTCTTTGTAGGAACAACAACAGAAGGCATAGGTTGTTGAGGATTTACCTCAGTACCTTCGGCTTCTACTCCATGTTCATCCTTAGTTGAGGTTAGAGAGTGTCTAGATGCACTCATACTTTCCATCTATAAAGATAGGCATCTTTAAACAAATGTCCACATAAAGCATAAACAAACATACAAATTATAGATTAAAGTAGATTACATATTAAAGTAGCTTAGGCTTCCACCATAAAATCCATAATCAAAACATAAACAGACATATTGGTTACATATTAAAGTAGATTATAGATTAAAGCGGCTTAGGCTTCCATCATAAAATCCATAATAAATTGATAAATAGACATACAGATTACATATTAAAGCAGATTATAAATTAAAGCAGCTTAGGGCCTTAGGCTCCCACCATACAATCCATAATCATATTTGAATAATCAAATCATCATTTATATTGAATTGCCCAAAATTTAGGGCTTTAGGCTCATACAATCAACAATTCAGTGCCAAAAATACACGGTAGGCTTCCACTAGTACACTATACATATTTACATTAGACATACCAACAATCCATAATTCGTAAATACAATATGTACAAATTTAAGGATCCTATTACCATAAGCATAAAACCATATATCAGAATTTTGTTAAACTCATCATATATATATGGAAAACCCCAAAAATTAGGGCTTAGTGAGTTAGTGGCTCACGTACAAATTAAGTCTCACAAAGTCACAATTTCATCATATTTTTACAGAGTATACAGAATATATCAAAGTATCAAACAATATAACACAATAAGTCAAGAACCCTAGAAAAATAGTATTAAAATGTTTTAAATTTACTTGTTTTCTCCAATATTTTCCTGGAGAACTAGGGCTTCAAGCAATCAACACTAAAAACAAATGGCTTCCACCGTGGCACCACCGTCCACTGGCATCTAGTACGGACTTGGAGAGCGAACAGTCAAACAGAGACAGAGAGTGAGACAAAGGGAATCGCCTAGACGAATGGAGTTGTCTAGAGATGAATGGACTTGCCTAGAGATGAATGGAGTTGCCTAGAGATGAATGGAATACATAGTAGACTAGATAGCCTCAACTATGTTCCGGTCACCTATGAATTTCTTGCTTCCTTGAACATAAAGAAAGAGCTCAACAATGCTAAGAAGTCTATTTCCTACGTGTTTTTTGGGAAAAGATAAAATCACTCCGTTGATGAGTTAACTTTAATACTTGGACTTCACACCCGTGATGAGATAAGCATGCCTTACTTCCAAAGATACCGTGTAGAGTTTGATTTCGATAAGGATGTCGCGACATATTGGGGCCATATTACGAATGGTGCGGAGTATGACTCTAGCAACTTGAAAGCAAAAAAAATCCGACAAAATCATTTGAAGGCAATTCGACTTGCCTTGGCCGTCAATCTATCGGGGAGGAAGACGAACTTAAACAAGACCTACCGACAAGACTTATTCTACATGTGGAGTATGGAGAAAGGAGCAGATGTCAATATGGGAGTCCAAGTAAAGAAGTGGCTTGCATCTCAAAGTTAGCCCAATGTTCAATCTGTTTTTATAGGACCTTTGGTGACGGAGTTATGCTTAGGCTTAGGACTTGATGCGGACTTTGTAGGAGAGAAAGTTGAAGCCGAGATGAAGGCATTTACCATCCAAGACTTCTTTGTGATGAACCTTAGGTTGGGAGGTGATGATGCCTTACCACTTGGTGATGAGGATGAGGAAGAAGAGGAAGGAAATGATGAAGGAAATAAAGAGCAACAACAACAAGGTGGAGATGGCATTCAACATGGTAGACCCATGATGATGGATTGGGAATCAACAAAAGCCTTTCACATGCAAGTGCACCAAGAACAAATGGCGTTTCTTCAAGCTCATAGCACAAGGCAAGATGAGGCCCAATGAAGTGATCCTAGAAGATGAGAAAACAAGAGAGGAGGTGAGCCGTTTCGCTAGGGTTCGGGTACCCATTGCACTGACCTTCGAAAAAGCATGCAGATCCATGTTAAGTCGGGTGCCCGATGACGTTACCCTAAGAAGTGAGAAAAAAATTAAAAAAAAAAGAAAAAAAGAGAGAGAGACTGCCCTAAGCCATTGGCGGTGAGTGGTCCATGCCTCTACCCTCATTTATTTTTATGCATAAGACTTTGGCATTTCGGTTGGCATGGTTGAAATATTGGAGTACATCATTCCCACTAGTGGGATCGGCTTTAAAGCCCTAGCTAAATAGGAGGTGAATCCCACTTGGTTTGCATGCTTGAAAGTGGTGTGAGAGGTGTGTCCCCAATGCTTAAAATGTTTCTTTAAAGGGCTTTTACTTCCCGGGAATATTTCTTGAGTTGTATGACATCTAGTTAGTGTCCTTTGTAGATAGCATGAGGGATCTCCCACTCCCCGGTAGCATTTGCATTCATTTGTTAATTGATCAAGTTGCCAATTGAGTGATCCTAGCTATTCTTGGTTCTTATGTGCTTATGAGTTGAAATGATTTGCTTGAGGACAAGCAAAGTTAAGTGTGGAAACTTTGATAAGCACAAAAAATAGCTAGAATCAAGGGTCTAAGTTGGGGTGATTTAGAACATTTTAGCATCCTTTTGTGAATTATTTATGGCGTTTTTATGCTCTAAAGCGTGAGTCTATTGCAAGCTCTATTTTTGGTATATTTGAGTGTTTTTATAGGTCATGGGGATGAAAGGGCAAGGCATGAGGACTTGACGAGCAAACGAAGCGAAGAAGAAAAGCTCAGGGCAATCTGCACACCTCTCCACGCGTGGAACATTTCCAATGATGATCCACGCCGGCCTCGACGCGTGGAGGCATGCGTGGACAAGAGAGGCAGAATTATTAAATGGCAAGGGGCAATTTTGGGGAAGCTATTTAAAAGTTTAGTTATGAAATTTTGAATGAGTTGGAAAAAAAAAAGTTAGATCATAATTTTAGATTACTTTTTACTTTCAAAGCATTGTAGAGAAAAGGGAGAGAAAACCTAAAGAGATTTGATCTTTGATTTCAAGTTTGAAGAAGACATTTACATTGAAGCTTTGATATTGAATTCTTCTAGGTAATCTTCACTTGTATTCTTGTTTCTATTTCAATTTAGATTGCAATTTCGATTCCTTGCTTGAATCTATATTTTGTGATTTCAATTCCTAGTTATGAGTAGCTAATTTCTCCATAGGGATTGAATTGAGCAAAGTTATGATGCTAAGTGTAGATCTCTAGTTCTTAATTGTGGAGATTGATCTATTCTAGTTGGAACTATTATTCTTGTTCATGATTGTTGTTTTGTGTGAATTCTATGAGATTTGGCCAATCTCTTGAATGTTTAAGGCTTTGATCTAGGCATGTTAGTGACTATAGTTAATGCAAACTCCTTTCAATCTTGGATTCCTATGTAGATCTTAAACTAGGTTAGCAGGGAGGTGATGTAGTCTATGTGTTTGATGAAATGCCTCTAATTGCCTAATAAGCACTCTAATGCTAGGGAGCCTTAGTATACTTATTGTGGAAAGGGATTAAGTTCCAAAACCCTGGGATAACCAACTTTGTAGATCAATACTCCCTTGCAATAGTCACACCATGAAGCATAATAACTAAGCACAATTCACTCTCTAGTTTTCTATTTGATTTGATTCTTCAATTGCTTGCTTTAGTTGATA
The DNA here is from genome assembly GCA_002525835.2 of Ipomoea batatas. Taxonomy (NCBI): domain Eukaryota; kingdom Viridiplantae; phylum Streptophyta; class Magnoliopsida; order Solanales; family Convolvulaceae; genus Ipomoea; species Ipomoea batatas. The sequence goes on from CM008343.1 coordinate 30,273,341, forward strand.
ACATTTCCACAACAAATGCTTTTTACTTTGAGTGATGAAAACTCTTGTGACCTCAATGCATTCTTATAAATAGAAACTAAGTAATCCTCTGCTTCGCCTCCTTTGAGACACGATACTCGGGGAGTTATCTCTTCGTTTTAACACGAAAGCATCCTTTGCACCTCACCGCAAAAACACATCATTTCAATATACATACATACATACATACATACATACATACATACATACATACATACATACATACA
>CM008343.1:30316882-30331559 GCA_002525835.2 Ipomoea batatas
TCATCAAGGCTTGTTGTTAATTGTTGATTTATCCTCTTGTGTGTTCCTTAGGTATTTAGATGTAGCTAGAGAAGTGTTTAGTTACATCTTCTTTCTAGAAGTCTTCTACTCCTTTGATTGTTGTTGGGAGGTTTCGAACCATGAACCTTTTTCTTTGCTACCAACTCTTCTACTCAAGCTTTGCTACCTTTTAATTTATCTTCACTAAGGAACCACACACCACTTAGCTTTCTTTCAACCTTTGCTACCAAGTGTGCTAGCTTATTAAAATTGCTTTTAATGAGATTCGAACCAAGCTCTTTTCTTCTTACCTTAACTATTTCTTTTATTTAGAAGGTATTCTAGACTTCTACCACATCTTCTACCAAAATTACTTCTTGATTAGTTTGTTTGAAGTAAGACTCGAACCTTGCATCTCCATGTACTCTTGCCATTACGTCTTCTACTTGTGAGTATACCTTCTTTGCTACTTGAATTCAAATGCCATGTTTGAGATTCGAATATAAGGCCTTGTAGTTGTGCTATCATCTCTTCTACTTCTACTTGGATTTGACTTTGACTTGAGGTAACCTTTGCTACCAACTTTGCTACTCCAAAAACCTTGTTGCTTGTTGGATTCGAACACAAGATTGTTGGAAAAAAATAGCATAAAATGACATTTTTAGTGGCTATTTTATGGTACAAATATATGTGGGTTTCACTTCCGATTTGGGTCGGGTCAAAGTGGATTCGAGTTCTTCGTAGTTAAACGAAGAGATTGATATATTGTACGCACAAAACGGATAATGGGTGAATGAGAAATTGGTTCTCAAAGTTGACCCATTTGAGTTGGAAAAATGGAGGGAAAAAGGTTTAAAGTAGCTTTTGTCCCAGATTGGTTTGGGAAGTGGGTTTGCACCACTATTTATACAAGAGTCTTTCTAAGGCGTATTGAATTGTATAGCATAGAGGCTCTCCTCGCACACATAGGGGTGCAAATCAAATCCCAAAATGAGCCTAAAAAGGCTTTACTCGTGTGCATCGGCACCTGCGAGCACTGGCTTTGTGGGGGGTGAGTTATGCCTTCGTAACATTTTTCCAACACATAGCTACTAATGACTCGGGTTAATGGCTCCGCCTTCTTGTTGTTAGCGCGATTCATGAACTCGTGCCTAAACTCGGGTAACGAAAATGCTAGTATCAATTCGGCCAAGAGAACTCGTGGTAACTGTTTGACCATGTAGATGCTTCGTGGCCTTGCCATTCTGGTACAATCATGATTCGACCATCAGCTCGTGGTACCATTCGATCAACTCGTATTGGTCGAATGGTAGTCCCCTCGTGTAATCTGATCAACTCGGGTTCAACCCTTCATTGTCTCATCTCGTCTCGTGTACGATTCAGATTTGTGATCGTTTAGAGTCTTAATTCATCTATTTCGAATTTAATTTCAAATTAATTCCAATTTAAATTTCTGAATTAATTCTTAGGTAGTGGCCTGGTTTGCTGTTACAAGGGTTATAAGTCTGATTTTATTATCAGATTAATGACATAATTAAATGCTATTTAATCCTACAACAGTACAACCCCTATATAATTCGATAGTAGAGCAGCATATTTTATAACACACAACGAAATTAAATTTTTCTCTCGAAAAACTCTGATTCTACTCCTTTCTAGCCAACTGTGATCAAAGTCTTGTTCTTGTTCGCCGAGTTTCATTGTTTGAGTTCTCAAACTTGAAGCCGTAGCTTGTTTTATCCTGGGAAACCTAGGCTACAACGTTCCTAGCACCTTCGGAGGTAGCAAATAAGGTTTTAAGGACAGTGTAGTGAGTACACGACTCAAGCTTACCTCCATCTAGAAAACCCTTTCGTTTCTTGTACTTGTTATTTTTTTCGGGAATATTATTTTCATAGTAATATTTCCTAACAAAGATCACCACTCATGATACCATCTCTTCTACTCCTTGAGTTTGACTTTGACTTTGACTTTGACTTTGGCACATCTTCTACATACTTTGCTACTCAAAAATTATTGCTACGCCATTACTGAAATTAAATTAATTTGTTTTCCTTTCTTTTTCTTGACATGAATAATTTTGACTCTTTCCCCCTTTATAATTTAAAGACTCTAAATAACTCTAGAAATCTTTTAAGACACTAAAAGTAAAATTGGGATCTTCAAAAACAAAAAAGAAGTAAAATTGGGAATTCTAAATATTTTTAATACATATTTTTTACTCATCAAAATCGTACAATAATTCCTAACACTAATATGAAAAGATTTACATTGAGTTTCGTGTCATTACCTAATATGGTTGTAGGATGATTGAAACTAGAACCGTCAAAACGAGTTTTGTCTGCCCGGCCAGCCCGCCCCTGCGCTCTTTATAGGTAGGGGACAAGTTTCAATTTTAGCGGGCCTCTAGTATATATGGTGAGAATGTGCGAACTACAACATGAATGCACACAATTTATTACATGAATGCACACAATTTATTACATGAATGCACACAATCTACCTTGGAGTATACCACCTTAAAAGTTTTTGTTATTCCAATTACTTTCTCTGTAATAAAAAACAACTGTTTGTCTTTTGTATAGTGTACCCCAAACGTGTTTTGAAGAAACATTATTATTTGAGGCGTGGGAAATTGAATCATGTGCTCCATCCAACTAAAAGGCTAAGCTGATAGTTGGACCGCACATTTATGTTTATATTATATTTATGGATTGACTTTGATGGACTCCAAGCAACATGGATCTGATACCAAATTGAATCATGTGCTCCATCTCAACTAAAAGCCTAAGCTGATAGTTGGACTGCACATTTATGTTTATATTATATTTATGCTCACATGGGAGCCCTTGGGTTGGGGATTCAGTCTTTATTGGGAGAAGAAACATTATTATTGAGTTTATTTCACTTTCATTCCTTCGACTATGGTATTTTTTTTTTAATCTTCGATTTTAATGTGCTGCAATGATAGTTTTTCACTTATAAAAAGTCCAATTTTAGTCTAAAATGTCACTATTTTGAGAAAACTTTATTAAAGAGTTAATTTTATTTGTAGTCTTAGATTTATAGGTGGTAATCCACTTTTTTTTTTTTCAAAACATCCATTTTGGTCCTACTATTATTGCGGCATGACTATTTCTGATCTGGTCCTCCGTCAACAAAATCGTTGAAATGTCATTAAATATAAAGATAGTTTGACCTTTATATATATATATATACAAAGTGGGGTTGACCCACTATACTTTTATTTTTATTTTTTTGAAAAAAAAGACCTAAATGCGCTTGTATTTTACGAAAATTAAATGATTTTGTTGATGGAAGACCAAAGATAGTCATGCCACAATAATATTAGGATCAAAATGGGATGCTTTGAAAAAAATGAGTAAAAATGGATTGCCACATATAAATTTAGGACAAAAAATGAAATTAACTCGTTTATCAAACTTCATCATACTGTATTTACAGTACGTTTAATTCATGTTATGTGACATTAATTACCTAAGGAGTATAAGTATGGTAATGTTATATAATTTTGTTGGGTTTAAGTTATTATCTTGAAATCTTATATTACCACCATGTAGGATTTGGAGGTAATTTGATTACTTCTTTTTTCTTAGATATTCTTATATTACTTTTCAATATTTCAATTTTGCTCTTATCAACTAAACCTTATATTACAAAAAAAAAAAATAAAAAAAAAAAAAAGAAGCAAACAAACAAACCTACTCGGCTTCATCTCCAGGCTGCCAAAGATGAAAAACCCATCTTCATCTCCAAGTCGGAGATGGAGAAACCTTCTTCGTCTCTAGCCGGAACAAAGACTTCGGTAGCCTGGAGATGAAACAAATAGTTCTTTTTATTTATTTAAAATTTTAAAAGATATTTTTTAATCTGGTTATCGTCACGTCAGTAAGTAATAGGTGTACATGTCTTTTTGGTTCAATTGTATGATTTTGCGTTGCTTAGCGATCCAATTGTAGTTTGTTTTTGTTCAATGACCCAATTGCAATTTCATGTATAATTAGGTGGCTTATTTAATTCTTGTTCATTATCAAAATGATAAATATAAAATATACTGTATTTTATTACACGATCAAATAATTCATTTGTAAGTAAAACAAAGTAAAACAAAATGTTTTAGTTACCTTTTTCTGTGATTTAAAAATGTGTCTCCAAGATTAATTGGAGTACCACTACAAAAGTTATACTATTTCCAAACATTGATAGGGCATAAAGTTCCAAACAGACGTACATTTGATGATTGAAAACCGTATATGGACTTGTCTGTGAAGAATGTGAAAGTTGTCATTGGATCTGATCTCATCCTTGTAATATGATGCGATCATCAATTTCTAATACACAATCTATTCTCTATTTCTATTCTTCTTTAACTTTTGCACAATTATTTTTAAGAAAAAAGTGTCAAATTAGCCCCCTAAGTATAGTGGGTAGTGCAATTGAACTCCTAAATAAAAAAAAGAAGCTCCATTAAGCTCCCTAATCTGGTAAAAAAGTACAATTGAGTTCTAAATGACTTATTTAGCAGGTACTACTCCTTGAGTTGAAATTAAGTGTATACTTTTGTAATTTTTATCACATTTGATCCTGCTATCAAATCAATTTATATTTTAAGAATTATTTTAATAATTTCTAAATAAAAAATTTCCATTTCTTATGTTTTTATCGTTTCAATCTGATCATAATTCATGAAATTTCCACCCCAATTGTTTCATTTTTATATATTTATATATTTGTTTATTTTGATATGAACTAATTGAATCATAATATATATTTTTGTTGTTTCTTTTTAGGCTTTGATCTGGATTCTCAATTCTTCCGTCTTTCTTTATTATTTTTAGTTTTTGAATTTATATTTGTTATATAAAAGAGTACAATGTTAGTTGTTTACCCTAATCTTAACTGTGTAGTAATATAATTACTAATTTTTTCTGCTCATAAAGTGTGATTTTTGCACATATCATTGCTCATGCCCTCATGAAGTTCCACCCCAGTTGTTTCATTTTTATATATTTATCTATTTGTTTGTTTTGATATGAACTAATTGAATCATAATATATATTTTTGTTGTTTTATTTTTACATATTTATCTATTTGTTTGTTTGATTATTTATAATTTAATATTTAATTTTATTATTTAAATATTTAAATATTATCCGTTCATCGCACGGGTAATTTACTAGTTGAGTCTTATATTAACTTGCATGGTAGGCTAGTGCTTCTCGGACTAATATGTGTCTTATTTTTTATTTTTTATCTTAAATATTTTTTACTTTTTGTTTACTAAATATTTTTACTTTTTTATTAATTATTTTATTTTTAAAAGTTTAAATGATTCTTTTAGTTTAGAACACTAAATATAGATTGAAAGTTTTCAATCGCTCTTGTTTTTCATAGGAAATTACAATTTCCAGCGATTTTTCCTAAGCTTGTGGTTCTCCCTTTATAGACACAGAGAGTTGAGTCAAAGAAAATAGAGTCAAAGAAAAATATTAATTTTGGTCAATAGAAAAAAGACTTAATTTAGGAAAAAATGTCTTCATAGATTTTTAGTCGGAAGACATTTTCCAGATTCTTTATTTTCCGGTTCTCTCTTCTCTCTCATCATTTTTCAGACTAGTTTTTAGATTATTACAACCACCGCTAGCACAATCGCCACCATCACCACTACTACTACACCAGCACCAGCACCACCACTTCCACCACTACGACCACACCACATCACCACCACCACCACACCATCACTTATTATTATTATTATTATTATTATTATTATTATTATTATTATTATTATTATTATTGATCGCACTCCAATATAGTGGATTGCGGAACAAACAAAAATAAATTTGTTTTAGATCGCCCTCAGGAATTAGGGGTCTGAATAGCCAAAGAAAGGACTAGGCACAAGCATTAAGTAATTGATGGAAGCTAAGCAAATAGATAGATGGACGGTGGCAAAATAAGCAACGAAATAAAAGCAAAGAAATAAAGACAAAAAAATTAAAAACATGGATTGGAATGGGTATATATTGGTCTAATGCCACTAGAACAACGTAGACATGGCAATTATAGACACGACCCGTTAACACGACACGAAACCGGACACGAAAATAATGGATTAGTATTTAGCCTTAATATGTCCCGGGTCATTAATGGGTTGACCCGTTAAGGACCTGTTATGTTTCGTGTCTTTAACGGGTCAACCCGTTAAACATATTAAAAACTTATTTAACCCGTTAATATTATCATGTTAACCCGTTTACACAAACTTGTTTATAAACGATATCATGAACATGACTAAAGATGAATTTACTACATTAGACTAAGATCCGACACCAATTATTGATGTTCAACAATATGAAATGTAAATTTTTATTGTGTTCACTTTTATTCTAAAAACTAGTATGGACTTCTTTAATTATGATTTTTGTATGTTATTTTATCATTTTATAAATGTTATAAATTGAATATCTTTTTTAGTTTGTTTGATGGATTGAATTGTAGGTTTTATTTCTTTTTTATATAACTTAACATTAAATTTTAGTTTTTTAATATATTAATAGGTTTAGCGGGTTAAAACGGGTTTCATGTCATATCATGTCAACACGATCCGAAACCTGTTAAGAAAACGTGTCTATCGTGTTAACTGGTTTAACCCATTAACAAATCGTGTTTGTGTTAAAATTTTGAACCCGTTAACCTTAACGTGTCGTGTCCGTGTTTAGCCTTTTCGTGTTAACCCGTTAACGAACACGTATACACGAATTTCCAGGTATAGAACAATGGATTGATGGTTCTGAAACTTTACTTCGAGTTCAAAGACTGCCAACACCAATTCGGTGCACTAACACGTCACTCTTGTGATCCAATGTTAGGTGATATGTCATGAAATAGCCTATTATTAGTGCTCATTTATGCTTGTTTTTTATTAAAATGTTACGTAAATGAATGTCGAATAGTGCTTAATTTGGTGTATTTTGTTTGATGGAAGAAAAGATAGAGTAATGGGAAATCAAGCATGAAAAGATGCTAATCTTGGGAGAAAATGAAGATTTAAAGCACAAGGAAAACACCCGAGGGCGCACCGGGGAACGAAGGAGCAAAACAATAGCGTGTAGGTTGTCTAGAATAACTCACGCTGACACTCACACCGTGAGTCCACACCAGAGTTTCTGATCAGGGGACTCATGCTGAGTCTCAGCGTGAGTGTGCTTATCAGAATATGATCCGTGAGTCCCACCGTGACTTCCTATCCTGAATGCTACGAAAATGCGCAAATTTTAGACTATAAATACATCTTGGTGGTTATTTTCTGATTACTTTTTGATTTTTTGAACTCTCCTTTTAGTTTTTCTCTCTAGGAAACTTAAAAAACACTTCCCTACACTTGTAATCTACCATTTTATTAGAAGATTTAGAGGAAGAATTCCAACATCCAACTTCAATTTCAAGATTATTTCATGCAATTAAATAATAAAGTTAAGTTCTTTATCTCATACTTTTGCATTTATATTTCTTAAAGTTTCTTTTGAATTCCATGTTTATTATTTCAATTATATTGCTTGTAATTTTACATTTCAAGCATGATTAGTTAAACATTCCTAGGATTTGAATTGAACTTCTTTGAATATGAATCCCAATATGAATTAAATTGCATAAATTAATTTGTGTATTGTCTTAAGAGTTAATAACCAAAATGGTCCCTTGACTATGCCGTAATTACCAATTTGGTCCTCGACTACCATTCTTACCCGATTAAGTCCTCAAGTATGCAAATTTTACTCAATCTAGTCCTCCGTTAATTTGTCGACTGTCAAAATTGAGGATAAAACTGTAATTCTACAAGTTTTCTCCCTCCTTCCCCCATCTAGCAGCGACATGCCCCCAAACCATGCATGCAGTAGTAATTCATGGCTTCCGTATGAATTGACGGTGACTGTGTATAACTATCCAGTGACCTCAGGCCCACATTAGGCGATGTCCATAACATGTTTTCAGTGGGTGGAAGTCCCTTCAACCGAATAAAGCATATCTGAATTTGATATCAAGTTGCTGGCATACTGATGAATACAATGTAATACTAATACATGCAGGCTTTGCTTGATCGGCCTTCCTAGTCATGTTACTGTCGAAGTTCGAGAAACTTCCTTCCATTTATCTTCACAAGGTGAGATTCACTAGCTTGGTGGCCTTTGTTTTTTCATTGAAATTGCATAATCAATTATTTATTTATTTATTTATTTTTTTTTACGTTCTGTGTGAATGTGTGTGATGGGATCAAGATGCTTTCAGAGTTTAAGGTATTCTTCCTTATAATGATCAGGTGTACCAGTAACTACTTAAATGCTATGTTTTCATTTGATTCGAACTAATATTAAATTATGATGAAAGGAAAATCTGAAAACCATATAAATATATAGTCTTCCAATCTTTCTTGTCTTAGTCAAAATGCTGTTAAACAAACTCCATTATTCACCTTTGTAATTTGATACATTAGTGAGAGTCAAGAGAGAGTTTGTAGAAGTCGCTCATATATATATTCAAATTAAAAATATGTGGTTGATGGGTCTCAACAGTACGTGATATATATGCCAATGCATCCTCTTGTACAACTTTATTCATTGAAATACAATGCACATATTCTCACCTTAAGATGCTGCAGATTTATTTCCTATTATTAATCTCATTAGCAGTAATTTTGTTTTACCCAATATTTCCAAAGTTTAAGTGCACATGATCGTGCAGTGATTTCAAACATCTTGCTCTTACTTTAATCTACCTCACTAGCAAAAGTAAATTCTTGGCAGATAAAAGATTGTCGCAACCCAGGTGATGCAATTTTCCAGGATGGATCGGAATAGATTCAAGCTCCTAAACTACTTCTTGGAAACTTTCAATGAGCGAGGACCTCTACAGCCTACAAATGTATTATAGACGTTGCTAAGAGTGAGCTTGAGGTGGTTTGGGATAAAAGCCCATGAACATTGGCTGCAAGGTTTGGCACGTCTAAATGAGAAGGAGGAGAAAGCTTCTGAAATTACAATTTTGCCCTCAACTTTGACAGTCAACAAACAGTCAAATTAACAGAGGACTAAATTAGGTAAAGATTGTATAGTTGGGGACTTAATCAGGTAAGAATGGTAGTCGAGGACCAAATTGGTAATTACGATATAGTCGAAGGACCATTTTGGTAATTAACTCTTGTCTTAATGTTGAACTTGGCTATGAATTTAGTGGAATTGATTTTACTCTTCATAATTATGGCTAAATTATGCAAGAGATATTTGGAATTGGTGTTCCACCTATGAGATTAGGGCTACACCATAGTCATACCTCTTATATTTCTTACTCACCTTCGAGAAAAGGGAGTTTGAAGGAAATATGCACACAAAGTGTTTGTAGAATTGCATCATCTAGCAAGTTGCCATGAGAATGGGACTTACGATTAGTTGATATGATAGTCCAATTGATCACGAGAGTGACTTTGACACTAAAACCATTTCTCCAAGTTCATCATCAAGACTTACATAACTTAAACTTTAGACACAAGGGATTTTATGCAAAGATGTTTGGTTCAAATCTCTATTCCATTTATTACCTTTTAATTCACTTACTTGTTCTCATTATTGATTTCTTAAACATGCATTACTCAAATATCTTTAGGTTAGCTTTCAAACACTATATGAACCTATGCTTAACCCCTCATCACTTAAACTCCCACTAAGCCATTCCTTGAGGACGATCCTCTTAATTTTTAATCACCACTAAAACCAACTTTCATTAGGTCGAATTGTAACACGAGGGTTGTCCCACCCTCATGATGCTACCAATCTCCCTCAATAAGCACAAGCAAACATGACCATTAACGTTCCCTACTCTATCTCGTAAGTGAACTTGAAGGTCGTAAAATGTGGTCTAAGTGAAGTTGACGGTTGAGAGACGAGTCTAGGGGTATGCTAACCCGTGGACTCCTTGCTTGAACGGTTGCCAAAATCTCATACTAGACAAGTATTGACAAGGTTGTGCACAAAACCATCTAACACAAGAATAAAAAACATCTAACAAGAACAAGCACCCTAGGTTTGGTTTCAAACCCTTTTATGCAATATGCATCAAGTAGGCATCAAACGCAATATACACCACTATCCAACCCCTATACTACACTACTCAATCATAATAAATAGGTAGAACACATGAACTTTCATAAATAACATCATCTGACAAAATGTTAAGAAAATAAAAAGAGAAATAATCCTTCAACAAAGTAAAGATTCACAAGATAAAAGCAATAACACAAGAATAAAGTAATCTAAGCTAAGAATCACAAAATATAACTTGATAAAGCAATAAAATAACAAAGAAAAAAAAACCGAGTCTAGAATATTCCATATTGTTGATGTTCACTAGCGGCTCCTCTCTACCCAAAACATGAAAAAGATTTATTTATAGGGGAATTCCAGGATTTCGGTGCACTGGCCCTACATGGTCGTGCCACTACACGTGCGGATGCACTGGCAAGGCACAGGCATAGAGTGTCCATGTGGAAGTCAAGTTGTGCTGGTGGTTTACGCATGGGTGTGCCATCGCCCATGCGTGGCCTTGCCTCCACGCTACGAACTCCATCTTTGATCTTTTGCACGTCTTTCACTAGTTTCACTTCCGCGTGCTCTTTTCCATGCGGTTTTGCTCCATTTTGATCAATATTTGCTTCCTTTTCCATTTTTCTCTCTCAAAAGTGTGTTTGGGCACAACTCAGTATAAAACATATCTTTTAATTCAAAAACCCAAATAAATACTTTGAATTGAGTATAAAAAGGGGTTAAAAATCTGGTGAAATATGTTGAAACCTTAGGTCCTTTCAGCAATAAGCGCATTAGGTTAATAATTTATTCCTATATAAATAGTAGATATCTGTAAAGTTCTTTGCAATGCTTACAATGAATCCCTTTGTTCTTCACATAGTATTAGAGCCTTAAAAATCCTAAACAAAAATCCTAACTATTTTCACCGTCGATACATGCAACTGTCTTCTCGCATTTCGACGTACCTAGTGATTTTTCTCCCAATCTTTCACCACATGACCTCTTGGAACCTTGTCGTGAGCCTTCGCCTAAAAACCCACTACAATCTAATGCCGCACGCACTCTGATCTCATGCGCCGCTACCGCTATTAGAAGTGTTTTTTGGTTTTTCGGCCATATTTCCGTTCAAGGTGTTGTTGTTTCCCTTGGACAGGCCTTGAAGAGGTGCCCCTTGGAGTGTGTTCGGATCCTCCATCTCCTTTGGTGAACGCTGTTCAACGTCGCCAGTCAACGGTCAACGTCGCCGACCATCTCTTGAGTCAGTTTTCTTGCCCTTTTTTCTGAAAAGTATTATGGCTTCAACTCTCACCACTAGTACCCCCTCTATGTTGTGTCTCTTTCAAACTAGTACCCCAAGTACTTGGATTCTGGTAATCTATCCGTTATGACTAATGTCACAAAGTCTAAGGCTTTGCCCATGGTTATCTTAGCAAATGGTCATTAAACACCAGTGGTCGTTGCTGGTTAGGCTTCTCCTATACCATCTTTCACCTTAGAGTCAGTTTTATGTGTTCCTAATAGTCATTTCAACGTTATCTTTGTGAGTAAAATTACTCGTACCCTTAACTGCTCCATAACTCTTTTGTGCTGATTCAATTGTTGTGCAGGATCGTAGTACCGAGAAGGTGATTGGCACCGGGGTTGAGTCACAACGCCTCTATTACCGTTGTAGTGGTGATTTTGCTGCCTATGCATCCACAGATTCCCATATTCTTCTCCATAGTCGTTTGGGCTATCCTAAACTCTCCAAACTTCCACAGATGATTCCAGGTCTGTCTATAGAGTCATTAGATTGTGAGTCATGTCACCTTGGAAAGCAATCACGTAAGTCCTTTCCATTGAGAGCCAATAATCAGGTTACATATCTTTTTTATTTAGTTCATACTGATGTTTGGGGTCCATATTGTGTCAATTCTACTTGGGGGTTTTGTTACTTTGTCACTTTTATTGATGGTTATTCTAGGTGTGCTTGGGTTTTCCTTATGAAAGATCGTTTTGAGTTATTCTAGATTTTCAAAAAATTTTATGCTGAAATACAAACTCAATTTGGTAAACTAATTCATGTTCTACGTAGTGACAATGCTAAGGAATATCTCTCTAATCCCTTTCAGTCCTATATGACCTCTTGGGTTATGTTACACCAATGGTCGTGTATTTACATACCTCAGCAGAATGAGGCGGCTAAGCGTAAAAATTAGCATTTAGTTGAAATTGCTCGCGCTATGTTAGTACACTCTCATGTTCCTCATCATTTTTGGTTGATGTTATCCTTATTGCTTTTGTTACTTGATCAATCACATGACATCTCCAATACTAAACAATTATACCCCATATTCCATTGCGTATCATTCAGTTAATCTATTCCCTCTTCCACCTCAGGTTTTTGGGTGTGCTTGTTTTATTCATGACATTACTCCTATTTCATAGGTTCTCCCTCTTCCTTATCATTGTCCACTTTCTCTTGCCTAGGATCCTGATCCTCTAACTACTCTTGGCTGCCCCCTTCAAGTCTACCAACGTCATCCTTGCCCTGTGTCTATTGAGGCTCCTGTTGACTCACCTATGCCACCTAATCCTCCGGCTCCGATTCCACTACTTTCACTACAATCTAACACTGATCCCACTAAGGCACCCATTGCTATCTAGAAAGGTATATGTTATACTCGTAACCCCCATCCTATATATACCTTTTTGAGTTATGATCATATATCTTCCCATTACTTTGCCTTCCTTTCGCAACTTTATTTTTTGTCTATACCTACATCCACTCGTGAGGCCCTCTCTGATCCAACTTGGCACCAAGCTATGTTAACAGAAATGGAGGCCCTACAATCTAGTGGCACATGGGATTTGGTCCCCCTCCCTCCTAGTAAAACTATTGTTGGTTGTAGGTGGATTTATACTGTGAAAGTGGGCCTTGATTGCAAGATTGATTGCCTTAAAGCACGATTGGTGGCAAAAGGCTATACTCAAATTTTTGGTTTCGATTACGCTAATACTTTTACTCCAGTAGCTAAAAATGCATCAGTTCAATTGTTTTTATCTTTGCCAGCCATAAATCATTGGGACTTGCTTTAGTTAGATATCAAGAATGCTTTTTTCCATGGCGATCTTCAAGAGGAGGTTTATATGGAGCAACCACCTGGGTTTGTTGCTCAGGGGGAGTTTGATTTAGTATGTAAACTTCATCGCTCCTTATATGGTTTAAAGTAGTCTCCGCGGGCTTGGTTTGAGAGATTTACCTCTGTAGTGTATGAGTTTGGTATAACCAGAAGCGAAGTTGATCATTTTGTTTTCTATCGTCATTTTAATGGGAAATGCATATACATTGTAGTGTATGTCGATGACATTGTTATTACATGGAGTGATCAAGAGGGCATATCTCAATTGAAAGAGTATTTCTTCAGTCGGTTCTAGACCAAGGATTTGGGCAAGCTAAAGTATTTTCTCATAATAGAAGTGGCCCAATATAATAGTGGTATAGTCATTTCTCAAAGAAAGTATGCCTTGGATATTTTAGAGGAAACTGGTATTTTAGATTGTAAACCTGTGGATAATCCAATGGATCCGAATGTTAAACTTTTACCAGGACAAGGGAAGTCATTGCCTGACCGATGAAGATACAAGAGCTTAATTGGAAAATTGAATTATCTCATAATCACACGACCATATATCTCTTTTGCAGTTAGTGTATTGAGTTAGTTTCTTGAGAACCCTTGTGATACTCATTTGGATGCTACTGTTCGAGTTCTAAGGTATATCAAGAGAGCATCATGGTAAGTTTTACTATATGAAGATAGATGACATGCTTAGGTTGTTGGGTATTCTAATGCTGATTGAGCCGATTGTCCATGTGGCAGGCGCTCTACTTCAAGTTGTTGTGTACCCATTGGTGGTAAACTTATAACTTGGAAAAGTAAAATACATGATGTTGTTGCCAGGTCGAGTGTTGAAGCTGAATACCGACCATAACCCTTGCTAGGTGTGAGCTCATGTGGCTGAAGCACTTACTAAAAGAGTTGCAATGTGGCAATGTTGCTAAAATGACACTGATATGTGACAACCAAGCAGTTCTACGCATCACCTCAAATCCAGTTTAGCATGAGAGGACCAAACACATCGAGGTTGATTACCACTTCATCAAGGAGAAGATTGTGTCATGGTGTATTAAAACCAACTTTGTCAATTTTGCAAATCAGTTAGCTGATATCCTACAAAATCCCTTAGAGCTCATAGAGTTTGGTATATTTGTAACATGCTTGGAGCATATTATTTATACTCTTCAGCTTGAAGGGGAGTATTGAAATCCTAGGCTCTTTTAGCAATGGTCTCATTAGGTTAATTGTTTATTCCTATATAAATAGTAGATATTCGTACAGTTCTTTACATTGAATACAATGAATCCCTCTATTCTTCACAAAATATAGTATAAAATAATATAAGAGTCAATAATAATAATAATAATAATAATAATAATAATAATAATAATAATAATAATAATAATAATAATAATAATAATAATGATATATCATTATTATTATTATTATTATATTCATTTTCAAAAAAAAAAAAGAAAA
>CM008343.1:30331864-30342579 GCA_002525835.2 Ipomoea batatas
TAATAATAAGTTAGAAAATGCCGGTCACCCCCGATGACTTTGCCGGAAATTTGGCTGGAAAATTTAACGGCAGGACCAAATGTGATACAAAATGAATAGTCATGCACCTAATTTGAAAATGTTAATAGTCAAGGACCAAATGTGATACAAATTGAATAGTCATGCACCTAATTTGAAATTTTTAATAGTCAATGACCAAAATTGATACATGTATTATAGTTGAGGGACTAAAAATGATATTTGCTCTTATTTTTATATTGAAGGTACATTATTTTTGTACTGTAGGTATGTTATTTGACAGTATATATCAAATAATGTACCTTCAGTACAAAAATAATGCATGTACCATAAAAATAATGTACCTACAGTATAAAAATAAGGAATAAGGGTCAAATATGCCACCGAACTACACATGAAACTGCAATTAGACCATCGAACTCAAAAACAATGCAATTGGGTCCCTGAACTACACAAATTCATGCAAATTAACCCAAAGTGACTTGTTGACTTGATCTTCCGGTTACCAACTTTAAAAATAATATTTTAAAATAATTTTAAATTGATTAATTAATTTAAATTAAAATTAAAAAAAAACATGAACAAGTCAATTGTGTCCTTTTTTAATTTTAAATTTTAAATTTAATTTTAATTAATTATTTTATTTAAAATTATTTTAACATATTATTTTTAAAGTTGGTAACCGAAAGATCAAGTCAAACAAGTCACTTTGGGTTAATTTGCATGGATTTGTGTAATTCAGGGACCCAATTGCATTGGTTTTTAGTTCAATGGCCTAATTGCAATTTTGTGTGTAGTTCGGTGGCCTATTTGACCCACACTGTGTGGACCATGGTCCATGCAATAATGATTGCCCGCCCCCCTCCCCCAAAGAATCCCTCTTGGGGTTGCTATAAGATTATTACTTAGGCTTTTAATTTCTATCTTCATTCGGAGAAATTTAAATTGAATGTGGATTTTGCTTTAGTGTTTTGCAAAGCAAGCCAGGTATGTGGTGGTGATATTTTGTGATAGATCTTAATTTTTTTTTTTTAATAAGAGTGTTATGATAAGAGTGTTGTGATAGATCTTAATTAATAAGTGTTTCTATATATACTTTTGTCATGATCAATAGCTTATTATTACTTCGTTTAACGTTATAATTAGGAGCAAATAGTCGTAATGCGTCATTGTTGCGTAAGTAAAGATAATAGTTAGTTTAATAATGTTTACAGTTGTTCTTTACATTACTAGTTTCTACGCTATGGAAAAAAATTGTGTGAGACCGTCTCACGAGTTTCAACCCGTGAGACGGGTCGAATTTTTGATTAATGAGATCAAATATCCGACCCATTAATCAAAGATTCAACTCGTCTCACATATTGAGACTTGTGAGACGGTCTCACACAAGTATTACTCCTAGTCTAGAGTATAAAAAATAAACTGACGAAAAGTTTAGATTGATTAAATTAAATAAACCAATGGAAGTTATATATATATATATATATATATATATATATATATATATATATATGGTTTCTCGTGCAGTTGGCTACTATACCTCAGGTGCAGTTGTGCGGTTAAATTTGAGCCATTGATCTTGCGTAAATCAACGTTCAGGATTAATAGTGATGATTAAAAGAATGTGCGATGGAAAATTGGTCTTTTTGCATCTATGTCAAATTTAATGTGCATGATTTTCGTTAATTTTTAAGTTGCGTGATTTTCTTTCTTAAGGTGCGTGACTTTTGTGCTTAGGGTGGGTGGTTTTAATTTTGTACTGTGTGGCTTAAGGTGCATCAGGTGTTGAAAACTTTAGTGCATCGTTCTAAAGCTTTAGGTGCGTGGTTTGTGTGCTTAAGGTGCGTTAGTTGTTGAAACTTAAGGTGAGTCGAGTTAAAGCTTCAGGTGTGTTGTTTTCTTTCTTAAGGTGCGTGATTTGTATGCTAAAGTACGAGGATGACCACCCGACCGCGCTACCCCCTGAGCTGACGAAGGATTGGTTGACCCACCAGGTCGGTGAGCGTCTAGCTCGGGACAGAATACAGGTAAAGATGCCCTACTTAGCCCAACGCAATTCTCATTTTTTGTCTATTACTAACTCACGCTATCCGCTGCACAGATGGCCCACTCGGTAACCAACCTCTTTGTCAAGGCGAGAGAATCAGAGGAGATTCAGCAGAAGGAGGTCGCCCCGCTCAAGAAGTCCTTAGGCCAGAGGGAGGCGAAGCTGAAGGACATGGAAGTGTAGATGAAGATGGCCGATCAACCCTTCAAAAAAAATGTTCACCATTCACTGGCAGGTCGCACCGGCGTTGCGGAGGCCGAATGGCATGACTCGATAGCAAAACAACCCGTCTAGAGAGTTACGAAGGATGTCTTTCTCTCATCCTCTTCGGCTATCGTTATATGATGATAGCCCTTAAAGGTGTCCATAAAGCTCATCAGTGCAGCACGGGTTGTCTCATCCATCGTTTGATGGATACTTGGTAACGGGTAAGGGTCCAACAGGCAGGCCTGATCTGAGATTCCTCAGGGAAGGTCGGACTGGCGATCCGCTCTACGCTCCCTTCACCTCCGCGAATGTGATGCGCTAACTTCGCCGAAATCCCCTTGGTAACTGGCGGCCAGCAGGTCAACAAACATGCGTCCACCCTCCAAGGTTCCAGGCATACGCCGAATCGACGGGGTAATCCAGTCAAACGCACTGGTTCTAGGCTGGACGTCCTACCAACCTGTCGAGGTCGTTCTGTCATACCAAGTCTGGACAGCGCGGAGCAATGACTCTGGTCGGGTTCCCACTGGTTAACAAAATGTTCCCTTCACTCCGACTGGGCCCGTCGGAGTTCGGGCGCAGCTATCGCGGCTACTTCGACGGTCGTAGCTTCTGGTTGGACCGGTATGTTCACTTGCGGGGGGTAGGCCGGCGGCATTGGCTAGAACGAGTAAGCCGGAGGGAAGAATCTGGGGGAGTTCTGCCACCATGGAAAAGAAGGGCCCGCCGAATACATCGGTCTGGCGGCCGTAGGGAAGGCGGGGCCTTGTTGAATGACATTGACCGGCTCAGGTGGTGGTGGCCCGACCATGTTAATTGTCGGGCTCCCTGGGCGAACTCAAGCGGGTCTGGAGGTCGAGATTGTCTTCCTGAGCCTCCTGATCATTGAAGAAATCCATACGGGTACATCTTAATTATGTGAGGAAGCAGTAGAGGTATTGCACTCGACTTACTACGTACCAGTCCCCATGGACGACACCAAAATGATAAAGTAAATATTCGGTTATATGGTGAGATACGGTAAAATATACTTTATTACTCTCGAACCAGGTAAAACGATTTAATACCCTAAGCACGGTCCGGTCTACGTGAGAGTGGGTTAGAGATTCCTAAGCTGCTTAGTTATTTAGTAGTGAAAACAATCAAAAGTCTTCCTAAAATGCGGTATATATAGGTGTCAGGGGACATGCGTCGGTCATACGACATGGTGGCCACGTGGCGATTATGCAAAGGGCTAAAAGCAAGTCCTCTATTCTTGAGCCAAATGTCATGCGATTATGGGTCGTATCCCTGAGGGATAGCCATAAGGGAATATGCTCAGCCCGATCAATCCAAGTGCCCATGTAGGGTGGGCTCCGATAGTCTTTCTCATGCAGAGTAGTTCAGGTCAGGTTAATCGGATAGGTCGGTCAGCAGTGAGATAATCCGGTGTTCCGCTCGGCCAGGTTCTACGATCTAGGTTCCGGTCATCGTAACTTGTGGTAGCCCGGGGAATAATCCTTATCAATAGCAGTAAAATCGTAACTTTAGTTCGTTATACTCATTCAGCCATCAGTACCACAGTTCTATAGTACGATGTTGAACTTGACCTTGTAAATCTATGCATAACACAAAAACTTATACACAGCCTTAATTAAACAAAACTCGATAAACATTTACAGATGTTGGGTGGAGGCTTGGATGATCGCGTCTAGCATTCTACCATCAAAACGTGGCACTGACTGCTACATATAAATATAAGAAAATAAAGTTATACATTCGCTACTAGCTATATTTTTTTGTCGGTAGTAAGCGCTCAAATGGGTACCAGAGTAGGTCACCGGTTCATTGAAGCTAGGAAAGAGGAAGATCAAAACTTCTATGCTAGTGTACAAGAAAATAAAGTTTCATTGCACAACTCGCGATTTACCTCTGTAATGGCTCTAGAGGCAGAGTCTTGTAGCTTAGGATTAGTCTAGTGAAATTGTGGTCAAATAATAATAATAATAATAATAATAATAATAATAATAATAACAATAATAATAATAATAATAATAATGTGCCACCGCATACTTAAATTTATAGTTTTAGTAGGATCAGAATTCATAACCAAATACCTAACCAACATCGTATCCTTGCATTGGAATTTTAGTTTTAAGTTAAAGATCATATGGTTGAGGTTGGGAAGGCAGAAAACTGTGACAGGAACGTGAAGGCATCATCAGATTTGAGGATGTGATATTTGTTTAATTATTTCTTGAGAATTTATAAACAAATCAACGCTGTGGCGATCTTGTTGTGCATGCAATTTTATTCTCCATCTTTTACTCGTTGGAGTACTCTTGTAGAAAATATATATATATGTAGGGTTTGTTTGTTTGACCAAACTAATAATATTTTTTTTTTCAAAATTATACTTTCATTTAAATTTTAACAATGAATTTAATTTAGAAATGTGAAACTTTTTAAAAGAAAATTTTGCTTTTTATTTTATTTAATTTTCAGCTTTTATAGAATTTGACGCTACTGTACAAAGGAGTAATACGACTATACGAGTAATAGAGGAGTATGGTTAGGTAGATTTTGTCCTAGAGTTGAGATATATATAGGCCATGGAACTTGCATTGTAAATTTTGGTCCAAAAATAATTTTCAGATTCTGTATCTGTAGTTAATACATTTTGTACTTGTCGTTGATATATATAATTTTTGTACATGTAATTATCATATTATTCGTCAATAATTATCAAGTTATTTGTTTACATGTACAAAAACGGTCAACTGTAAGTACAAAATGTGTTAACTAAAGGTAAATAATTTTTGTATCAAGGTTCACATACAATGCAATATAAACCCTAGTCCATAGTATAGCAATTAGATATATAGTGGGTAGCCTTTTGACATAAATGTGGGTGATCCATTAACTTTTATTAGTTGAAGCGGAACTAAGTGTTTTGGATAAAAGTTCAAGTTGAGTATTCTATCATCGAAATGTGGCGATGACTACTACAAAAGTAAATAAAATAAAGTTATATTTTCGTTACTAACTATAACATATGATGTAGTAATAAATGTTTGATCTTAACAATTTGGGATTTGAAAGCATGTTGTGCTAAAATTTGTAACTAAAATGACATTTTGAGTGAGTATTTTGTAGTATTAAATATATATGGGGTCAACTTCCTATAGGTGAATGAGAAAATTGATTTTCATACTAGACACATTTGAATTGAAAAGTAAAAATGGAACTGAGAAGGATTGAAAAAGCCTTTGTCCCACATTATAAAACGTGTGAATTTACAATTCTCTTTTAAAATGAATTTGAATTGTAATGGGCTATCAAAACTGGTTTCAATCAATCGTCGGAGGGTCTTAGATATTAGGACTCTACATAATAGAGTCATACTATAAGTCTCAGTCCTAGTTTACTTATGATTCTCTTGTATATATACTCTTGTATTCCTACAGTTATATTTGATGAACTCTAATACAAACATAATTGTTCTCATCTGGTATCAGTCGCTAGGGTTTCATTCTTGTTCCCATGGCTACGAATGACGGCTCTGCCTCTGAGCGAACCGTTTCAGATGTTGCTGTGAGTTCTGCGGCGCCGGCTCTCGTGTCGCCGCTCTCTTCTGCTCATCACTACATTAGCATCAAACTCAACCACCGCAATTTTTTGTTTTGGTGCACTCAGGTTCTACCGTTTCTACGCGGACATGATCTCATTGATCTCGTTGATGGATCGTCTCTCTACCCGCCGGAATTCCTCACTGTCGTGTCTGATGCTACCTCGTCCGCTGCTGCTACGCGTGTTCGGAATCCGACGTACGTCGCTTGGTCTCGCCGTGATCAGGGGCTGCTGTCTCTTCTCGTTTCTTCGCTGTCGGAGGAAGTGCTTTCCATCGCCGTCGGCTGTCGAACCTCGAAGGAGTTGTGGGATGCCATTGAGCAGTCCCTTGCTTCGGCCTCTCAATCCCGTCAGCTTCACTTGCTCAGCGAACTCCATGGCCTCCGGCAAGGAGATTCGTCGACGGTAGAGTACCTCGGGCGAGTGCGGCTGATTGTTGAGGATTTAGCCCTCGCCGGCCGGAAGGTGACGCTGGAAGAACAGAATCTGTACGTCTTCCGTGGCCTTCGACCGGAGTTCAAGGGTGTCACGTCTTCGCTGGCGATTCGGGGGCATCCGGTGACTCTCCTTGAGCTTGCTGACTTGTTGGGCGCGTAGGACTTCATCGCCGGTGATGACTACGCTCTGCCTGGGGGTGCTGCGCCGGCGGCTTTCATTGCTCAGGGCGGTCGCCAATCGCGTGGACGTGGAGGAGGGCGTTCGGCTGGAGGATCGCCGTTCGGCCGTGGTGGTTCCGCTTCTGCTCGCGGTCGCGGAGGCTCTTCATGGCGCGGCGGCGGCTCTGGTCGGCAGTCACGTGGTGGTGGGAGAAGCCGTGGCAGAGGCTCTTCCATCCAATGTCAAATTTGCGGTTCATTTGGTCACTCGGCTTTGTCTTGTTACAAGTTGCCTTATGTTGTTTCTCCACAAGCTAATTTTATTCATCAGGGTGATTCGGCGAATAACGTGACTGCTCATACCTGGTTGCCTGACACTGGTGCAACACATTATGCCACACCTGATATAGCCGCCCTCTCTACTTCTGAAGATTATGGTGGTAACGACACTTTACGTGTTGGTGACGATACGCCTTTACTTATTAGTAACGTGGGTCATGCTTCTATTTCTACGCCTTCTAGGTCTCTTAAGTTGTCTCATATTTTACATGTTCCCCGTCTTTCTACATCTTTATTATCTGTTCAGCGTTTTGCGTCGGATAATCAGGTGTTTTTTGAGAACCCTTCCTTCTTTGTTGTGAAGGATATTCGGACCAAGGAAACTCTTTTACGGGGCAATAGTTCTGGTGGGCTCTATACCTTTCCGGTCCCTTCTGGTTCACCTTCAGCGTTTCTTTCAACACGTGCTTCGGCGTCTACGTGGCACGATCGTTTGGGTCATCCACATCAGCGTGTTTTACATCGAGTCTTGCAGTCCTGTTCTGTTAGTGAGTCGAATAAAACTTCTCATACTGTGTGTTCTGCGTGTCAAATAGGTAAATCTGCGCGTTTCCCATTGCCACGCGTTGTCTCTGTTAGTTCGAATGTGCTAGATTTAGTTTATACGGACATTTGGGGCCCTGCTCCCGTACTCTCTTCTGAGGGTTATCGTTATTTCGTTTTATTTGTGGATGACTTTTCTCGTTATACTTGGTATTTTCCTATGAAATTAAAGTCAGATATATATTCTGTTTTTGAGCGTTTTCGTTGTTTAGTTGAACGTGCCTTCAATCGTAAAATCAAGGCTGTTCAATCTGATTTAGGGGCTGAGTATAAAAAGTTACATTCTGTTTTTGTTCAGCTTGGTATTAGTCACAGGCAATCTTGTGCGTACACACATGAACAGAATGGTCGTGTGGAACGGAAACACAGGCATGTGGTTGAAACCGGGCTAGCACTTATGGCTCGTGCCTCTGTGCCGTCTCGTTTATGGAATTTTGCTTTTGAGGCTGTTGTTTTCCTTATTAACAAAATTCCCTCGCATACTCTCCATAACTCTAGTCCTCATGTCCTAGTACACAGATCTCAACCATCATATTCCTTTCTTCGTGTCTTTGGCTGTGTGTGTTATCCGCACTTGCGGCCATATAATCGTCATAAACTGTCTTACAGGTCTTCTCCGTGTGTCTTTCTAGTTTATCCTGATTCGTTTTGGGGTTATAGGTGCATGGACCTGCGTACTAATAAAGTTTTTGTGTGCCGTCATGTGCGGTTTGATGAAGCTGTGTTTCCTTTTGGTGCTAAGTCTGTTTTGCAGGCTCCGTCAGAATCTATTGCACGACCTTGGGCTGAATCTGTTTTTCATCCTGTGGCTGATCCATCTGTGGTAGCTCCCTCGCCTCCTGCTGATGTGGCTCAGAAGAGGCCTGGTGGTAGGCCACGTGGTCGTACTGTGCGTCCCACGGAGAGGTTTCACTCCATGGCCACTAGGAGTCGGTCTGTGGCTCCGGTTGCGGATTTGACTGTGCAGGTTTCCTCTGTTGATCCTACTTGTTATACTCAGGCAGTCAAACACTCTGAATGGAGGGAGGCAATGGATCAGGAAGTTCAATGCTTTGTTGCAGAATCAGATATGGTGCTTGGTTCCTCCCACTGAGTCTATGAATATTATTGGCTGCAAGTGGGTGTTTCGCACGAAAAGGAAGGCTGATGGATCTGTTGAGCGCTACAAGGCCAGGCTCGTGGCTAAGGGGTTTAATCAGGTTCCGGGTCAAGATTTCTTTAACACTTTCAGCCCGGTGGTTAAACCTACTACGGTCAGGTTGTTGCTCTCTCTTGCTCTTTCTTCTGGTTGGCTGGTCAGGCAGTTAGATGTGCATAATGCATTCCTTAATGGTAATCTTACAGAAACTGTTTACATGCGTCAGCCTCCGGGGTATGTTGATTCTCAGCACCCTGATCATGTTTGCTTGCTGAAACGCTCCCTGTATGGTTTAAAGCAGGCTCCCCGGGCTTGGTTCACTCGTTTGCACACTTTTCTGCTATCTGCTGGTTTTAATGCCTCTAAAACTGATGTTTCGTTATTTTATTATTCTCGTGGATCGGCTACTGTTTACCTGCTTGTTTATGTGGATGATATTCTTGTTATGAGCAATGAGTAGGGTGCATTGGAGGCTTTGCTCTCTAAGCTCTCTAGTACTTTCAAGATTAGAGATCTTGGTGAGCCTGGGTTTTTCCTTGGGATTGAAACAGTCAAGTGTGCAGATGGAGTGTTGCTTTCTCAGCGCAGGTATATGACTGACATACTTAAACGAGCTGGTATGACAGACTGCAAACCTGTGTCTACACCTACTACGACTTCAAAGACAGTATCTACCTGTACAAATCCATTTGATGATCCCACGCAATACCAGAGCATTGCAGGTGCACTACAGTACCTAACTGTCACGAGACCAGATTTATCCTTTGCAGTTAATCTGCTTTGTCAGCACATGCATGCTCCAACCACTGCTCACTGGGAACAACTGAAACGTGTGTTAAGGTATGTTAAAGGTACTATGTCTTTGGGTCTGCGATTGCGAAAGTCAAGTTCAGGTGAGCTTCATGCATTCTCAGATTCTGACTGGGCTGGTTGTCCTACGGATAGAAAGTCTACTAGTGGGCATGCTGTGTTTCTTGGAACCAATCTAGTGTCCTAGGTATGCAAGAAACAAAGGACTGTTGCTCAATCTTCTACTGAAGCAGAGTACAAGGCTCTTGCAGATGTATGTGCTGAAGTTCTATGGATTCTTTCTTTGCTGCGAGAAAGAGGGATTTCACCTCTTCCAGTGCCCAAATTTTGGTGTGACAATCTTGGAGCTACTTATATGTGTGCTAATCCTATTTTTCATGCTCGCACAAAGCATGTCGAAATTGATTATCACTTTGTGAGAGACAGAGTGGCTGCAGGAGACATTCAGGTGCACTTTATTTCTACTAAGGATCAGCTAGCTGATATTTTCACCAAGTCACTCGCAGGTCCCCGGTTCTGCTTCTTACGTGACAAGCTACAGGTTACTTCTGTACCATCCGCTTGAGAGGGAGTATTAGGACTCTACATAATAGAGTCATACTATAAGTCTCAGTCCTAGTTTACTTATGATTCTCTTGTATATATATACTCTTGTATTCCTACAGTTATATTTGATGAACTCTAATACAAACATAATTGTTCTCATCTTAGACACTACTTAAATATTAGAACACATATATTAAAGTATTAAAATAGTTCTAAGGTTCAATCCGTTGTCAAATTAAAACTATAAATTCAAAATTATTATTAAAAAAGCAACTAAAATTTCACATTATTATTATTGTTGTTACGGAGTATTATATTATTGAATGAGGAGCATGAGAATTTATATTAGCCCTGTTTGGTAAATAATCAGCCTATCAGCGAATTTTAGCTTATTTGACCACTATTAGTTAGTAAATAACAAGCTTTTTGTAACTTCAAAATGCTAAAATTCAAAAGGCTACTCAAAGCAGTTTTTTTCAATTAGTTTTTTGAGAAAAGAAATTATACCAAACAGCTATCAGCTAACAGCTAATTTATTAAACAATTTTCTACAATCAGCCAATATTATCAACAAATCATACCTTCTAACCCAAACAGCTAACCCAATCAGCTAACAGCCATTTACCAAACAGGAACATTGAAGAAGTGGGTTCCATGACAAAGTTAAATGAGATGCTAGGAAGAGACAAAGAGTTATGATTAAAGATATGCATATGTGGCATGATTCATTGAGGGTTAAGGAGAGATCGATTTGACGAGTATAATGATAAGCGTCAAAACAACAGTAAGTATATATTTCGACAAGTGTCCATGGAAACAAAGTAAGTCTAGTAGGTAGGATGAGGTAGCTATTAGGTAGTCA
>CM008343.1:30343299-30376431 GCA_002525835.2 Ipomoea batatas
CTGAGACTTAACGTCAATTTGGACGGTGGACTAAAATTGTCCAACATTCATTAAGTCTGGACAAAATGTGGCAAAATTAATAAAATCGAACTAAATGTGTCCAACCCCCAATAAATGTAGGACTAAAAAAGGATTTTACTCTAATAGAATTCAAGTACATAGAATATCATAGAAACTCATTAGTCTAGACTTTTTCTTGATTTTGCAGGTCCAAATGAGAGAATGAGGAAAGAGGGAAAATAAGAAAAAAAATTTAAAAACAAAAATCCGACAAAAAATTAAATTTAAAAAAAAAATGAATTGTGCGCCACGCTGGAGACAGAAGTCCACAGGACAGGCGTTGTGCACGCATTTCTCCCAAATATACAAAAAAATTTAATCTTACAAAAAAACCTTCAAACACCCCGCCCCCCATTTGTATAAAAACCCCAAACATGTTTTTTCACCTGCAAAAACTTTGCCAAAATTCACAATCTTTATTTTCTCACTTTTATTTCTTGATATGACAATAAATGATAAATAATTTTCATTCGTGTGTCTAAAAGAAAATGTCAAGACATGTTATACTTTTTAAATTAAATAGTATGTAATATTTGTCTATAAATTTACAAAAAAAAAATAAATTACATTGGGATAAGACTATAAGAGTCAAATAAGTCAATCAATTATATACAAAACTATAATTAGATTCTCGAATTAAAATAATTTTCAATTCAATCTTTAAACTTGTTTTAAAAGTGCAATTAACATTTTAATAGGTTATCAAAAGTAATCTGTTAATTTTACTTGTGCAGCATGCATTTTGCTTTTGTTTTTTTTTTTTGAAAAAAGAAAAACTAAAACAAAATTTAAAAAATTTAATGTCGAACGACGCCAGCTTCTCCGTCTTCTTCGTCCCGATCGAACAAAGATGCTAGCATAGGTTCTTTGTCAGATTTGGATGAAGAAGCCATGGCAACTTTGATTACCATGGCAGTTTCTGTTGGAAAAATAACATACAAATAACATTGTAAGTGGTTATTTTGTAGTACAAATATATATGGGGTCAAAGTGGATTCGGATTCTTGACAAAAAATTTGATATATTGTACCCTCAAAATGGATAATATATGGGTGAATGAGAAATTAATTCTCAAAGTAGACTCATTTAAGTTGGAAAATGAAAGTGGAAAGGCTTAAAATAGCCTTTGCCCCACATTGAAAAAGCAATGAGATTTACACCACTATATATACAAAGAGGCAAAGAGCCTTTTAAAGAAATGTTGAGTTGTATAGCATATAGGCTCTCTTTCGTGCACAAGGAGGTGCAAATCAAATCACAAATGAGCACCTTTGGGCACAAATGGAAAACCTAAGCTACAACGCTCCTAAACTTTAGGAGGTAGCAAAAAAGATTTTGACACTCTACTCCTTTCGTTTTTGTTCTTGTTAATTTTTTTCCAAAATTATTTTTTTCGTAGTAATATTTCGTAACAGTTTCGACTACCATGGCAAGTCTCTTTTATTTTTAATTGTTTTTTTAAATAATTTTAAATAAAATAATAACACATAGCATCATACATTGCTTGTGATCATTTAGGGGTAACAAGCAATTATAGGTCAAAATGGGTTAATTGTACTCTTTAATCAAGTTTAAGTGCTCAATTAGAGGTTTGTTTTTTTGCATTTAGTAGGTAGAATCTTTAATGTAGTTATTAAACATATAACTTTTTTTGAGAAAAAAAAACATATATAACTTTTATTCACTAAAATTAATTATCTATGACAAAGTGTCGAATAGGTCATTGAACTTATTGTTTATGTGCAATTACGTAATTGAAATTAAAAATTGTGCAATCAAATCATTTTTGGGTAAATCAACGTTTTAGTCCCTCAAATGTGGCCAAACTGTCAATGTTGCCCTTTAACTCGGTATTCATCGATTTAGTCCCTGAAAATAACTGTTTTTGGTCAATTAACTCCATCCGGCCAATTTCCGGCGAAGGCTCCGATTTGACAGGGATAAGTTGGTCTTTTCCTTTCATCAGTTCTCCTTCCCTCTTCATTTTGCTCCGAAACAGAGGTATTTTCAACCCGTTATTTGCAAGAGCTCCTCCATTGGAGCTACCCAGCTTCTGATTGCATAAAACTAATTCCCCAGTAACAGAATCCTTTGGATTATAGAAGCTCATCAGTTCCAGCTGTTAAAAGAGAACATGTAAGAAGACATCTGTTATGATTAAAAGGGGACAATCAATCAAAAAATACTAAAGCCTATCCCATGCCTAAACGACACAGAGACTCTGAACCATTTTGATAAGGGAAAAAGACCTACACCATGGTAACCTCTTCTGGGGCACTCTGAGCATCCAATACAATTAACCCACATTATGTCACTTCCTGTATCTACTTGCACATAATAATCCAATGGTGGTGTTCCAATTCCAATCTTAGCAAGAGCTCCTCCATTGAAGAGAAGTGAGATCTATAAGAGCTTGAATTTGTGGCAGACACACTTAATCCATCTTCAACCTCTGTTTCCATCTAACCTGAACAACCATAATCGCCGCTGGGAGAGCTCTGCCTGGCCGCCGCAACCCCAAGCCACCGTCAACCTGCTGCGCACGCCAAGGAAGAAGAGCTCGCTGGAGGGGGGGAAAGATCGCCACCAGAACTGCTTGTTGCAGCCCCTGCACTCGCCGAAAATCGCCATTCACCACCGCCAATACGCGTCATCGCCGGAGTAAAACTCAACCACTACCATCGAGCTCTGTCGATTTGCTGTTGTTTGCCGTCACTAATCTGTCTCTCGTGCTGCCGCCGACGCCATCAGCTCCCCGGAGGAGATGAAGACACCACCGGAGTTGCCACCTCCCGTTCGCCGCCGCCGGACTGCCTCGCCATCGCTGCCCGGTTCGTTGTCTGCCGGCCAACAAAACGCGAAGAGAGAGGGAGAGAGGCGTTGGAACAGAATTAATGAACTGATTTCTTGATGGGTTTTCCCTTTCTTGCAATGCTGCACAAAAACCCTTGAGCTGACCACAAAATGAAGAGGAGGGAGGACTGAAGAAAGGAAAAGACCAGCTTACCCCCGTCAAATCGGAGCATTCGCCGGAAATTGGCCTGATGGAGTTAATTGACCAAAAACAGTTATTTTCAGGGACTAAATCGATGAATACCGAGTTAAAGGGCAACATTGACAGTTTGGCCACATTTGAGGGACTAAAACGTTGATTTACCCAATCATCAAACAAAGAAAAATATGTGCAATTGAGACATTATTCCAATTTTTTTCCTATAGAATCTGATCATATTGCTTAAATGGTATGTACTAAGAGTTGACATTTCTTCTGTCATAGTAGTTGGAATGAAAGATTGAAATATTTTCAAATTAAAGTGAATTAAATGAAATTAAAAAAAAATGTCTCAATTGCACATATTTTGCTTGTTTGATGGTTTGATTGCACACTTTTAAAGTTCAATGACCATGCACAAAAGTGATAAGTTCAATGGTTTATTTGATACTTTTTCCTGTTGGAGGATATAGTCGGTGCTATCAGGAAAGAAGAGTAGATTAGATAGTATATAGTTTGAAGGGCACATGCGTCTTTTATGTCATCATCTTCTTTGTATATATTCCTCGTTGTATTCATTCATAATCAACAGTTCACCATTTCCAGTCTATGCTTACTTCCTCCATCTTCATCTATTCACTGTATTCACATTCTAATATGGTATCAGAGCTCGCCGGGGAGTGAGCCATGTCGTCGTAGCTTCCGACACCGGCGAGACAACTCCTGGAGATCGCAGAGCTGCGTGTTTGTCTCCGGCGACAGATCCACAAAGGATCGTTACTCCGTAGAGGAGTAACAAAGTTGAAGGAGCAGTACTTCAATCCATCGATTGGAACAGTTCGTCTCGTGCAACTGATCCGCAGAGGATCGTTGGTCCGCCGATAGAACATCAATCCAGCGATGCGGTTCTCTTATTCACATTCACCGCTCAAATCTTCTGCAATTAAGACAATGACTAGGAACTCTGACCTTCAGTTGTCGGACTCCGAGCTTAATTTCTTCGTCAATGTCGGTAACGAGGTTGCTGATGCATCCGACGAAGTCATTCATAAAAGACGCATGTGCCCTTCAAACTATATACTATCTAATCTACTCTTCTTTGCTAATAGCTCCGGCTATATCCTCCAACAATCTATATCATGCATGCATTTATATAGGGTTGTGATGCTACCGCTAAAAGTGAAGATCTTCCTTTAATTTGACATTGCATTCGTAATATTTTGTCGATTTGTGAGAACTTACACATCAAATGTGTTTTGATTAGTGGTGGATGTTTCTCTGCGTTAACTCTAATGAATCTATCATATCGTCCATGTCTTCTGTGAATGTCTTGTGGTATGCCAATGGGAGTCCAACAATACCATGTGTGGGGAGAGCTTTGCTTCTTTTGTTGATTAAACTTTACTGATCAGGGATCCTGGCCTGGACCCCTTTCATTGCAAAGAAGGCAACGAGATTTTGGGTTCTATGGTCAGTAAGGACCAATGTGGTCTGGAAGAATAAGCCTTAATTAGCTTGGAATTTGAATGCCATATATGCATTATGCATGGTTTTGTAGCTAGCATATCGGAGTCCTCTGTTGGGATAAAGACGCTACAATGATAAACTTTATTTTTATTGTTTTTTAATAATCTTTTTATAGTTAATTTGTAATAATTTATTAATTTTTATTTTTTTTAAATTTATTATTGCTATAAGTAGTTTTTAATAATATTGTTAATTTTTGGGGTTATTTTTGTTATTAAATTAAGATTGTTATTAAAATTTTGTCAGCCCAATAAATTCTTAACCCTAATTTAATAAAGTTATTATTATTATTATTATTATTATTATTATTATTATTATTATTATTATTATTATTATTATTATTATTATTATTACAACTTTAGTTTAGTTAATAAAAACTTGTTAGCCCGTCCCAAATAATAGCCGTCAACAACCGTGGCGAACGAAGCTAAGGGGATAGAGTGAATAAGAGCTTCGGACTTCTTCAGCAGCGATCCGATGGAATAGCGGAAGAACGGTTGGGTTGAAGGTGTATAAATGGTGGGTGATATCGCAGACCAGAATCATCAATTCTTTCCCCGGATCAATTAACTCTGGATCAATTCCGGAGGTGAGTTCTGGACGGCCATCGATCTTCAATTCCAGTTGGCAGCTTCTTTTGGCGCAACAAGATCATCCACTGCAGCAAATTCCTCACCGGGTGGTGGTGTTTGTTTTCACCAGTAGTTCAATCTCCTTGGGCAGTAGACTTCATATGGCATAAGACTCCTATTCTTTCTGAATTATTTTGTTTATTAGACTTCATTACCAAGACTATTATATTCATTAGAGGAATTTGAATTGCCCCTAAATTGTGCTTTGCTAGCCTTACTGTTACGTTTGAGTGATTACAGTACATTAA
Organism: Ipomoea batatas; assembly: GCA_002525835.2. Classification (NCBI taxonomy): domain Eukaryota; kingdom Viridiplantae; phylum Streptophyta; class Magnoliopsida; order Solanales; family Convolvulaceae; genus Ipomoea; species Ipomoea batatas. The sequence goes on from CM008343.1 coordinate 30,348,759, forward strand.
AGCATTATGAGTTTATGCTAATGTAAGGTTTTCATTAATAATTCTTAATGCCTGAAGGGATAATTGCTATATATTAACTTCTCAATGTTGCTTTGCTAAATCATTATTCTAGGAATTTGATCAAATTGCCATGAAATTCATGAACTAATATTTGTTTAAGTTGTCAATCAAATTGAGTTTTATCCTTTGTTCTTAGTTTATTAATTAGTTGGGTTAATGGGTGGCCAACTTTGATGCAATTAATTAATTCATTTGAGGGGATTAATTGAGTATAAATCATGCCTATTAATTCCATGCTCCTGAGGGTAAACGAGTAGATAATTTGGTTGTCTTATCAGATTACCTATTTGGTTCTAAACCGGGTATTCCGTAGTTCTTCCTGACTTAATGGGTTTTAACTGTTCGAATAAGTATCTTAAGTACATGAACAGTTAAAATACCTGACTTACTCTGGACGTCATACGGATTAGTCAGATAAATTAGTTAGAACGAACCTTTAATTTGGTTTGCAAGTTAAACTAATCTGCAAAACTAGTAATGGTAGTTGATTCATGTTCCTAGCTAGAGCCTCACTTCTCCTGTTAACGACGGTTTTATTTGCAATCTTTTGTTCCTGGTTTTTAATTGCTTATTTCTTGTCTCGATTTTCTACATATCATTTGGTTCAGTTTTCACTTTTGATATTGCATTTAGTTTTGAACACTTTTAATTGTTTAGTTATTTTAATTTCAAGTTATTAAATTGCATAGTATCATTTCTTTGTGGCTTCGACCCTTGCTAAAGCACACTATCACTATAGTGGATTCGTGCACTTGCGAGGACTATATTAAAATTGTCCATCATACAACAAGGATTTAAAGCTATGTTGTGAAAAATGCTCACGGGCTTTTAGAACAATTTTGCTAGTTCCTAAGTGCAAGGCATAAAGAATGACATTGTTCCCCAAGGCTACACAACTATTCTGTAGTAACATGCACTCGTTAACCACAATTGGAATGCACAAAACACTGTTCAAGAAATAATAAAGAGGAAGGAAGAAAGGAAAGATGATTTTGTTTTTGATGATTTTAGAATTACCAGGAGAGTTCTATTTATAGTATGAATAGGTAAATAAGAAACCACAATCAGCCATATGAACCATGTCCACACACTTTGAAAACAAATCCTAGTCATGGGAATAAATCAGAAAATATTACAGGCCACAAATCTTATTTTGTCTCTGATCTAAGTTTTCCGCCTTGCATTATCAATAATTCCCTACTAATACTAGGAGAAAAATGAATTGAGCTTGTTCAAGAAAATCTTAGCAATGGTGAATCAGTGTTTAAACATTGGTGTCATAGGTCTTGAACCAACACGTAGTGACATAGGGTGTTCATTACGTGTTAAGTGAACGAAAAAGGGACTCTACAGACATCAGAATTTGAACCAAATGTCACACATGTCTTCCCAAATTAGTGCATTCTGCGATATCAGATACAAATGGCCTAAAGAACCTTAGGATGCTCATGAGTGTTTTAGAAAGAAACTTGTTATACTTTCATAGAAGGTTGCCAACTTTCTCATCCACGTAGGTAATCTCACATGTTCTATTTCTTTATAGATTTGAGATCATTAAGAACATTTATGCTTAACCTCTCTTTAAACAAAAAATCTAACTTGTACACCTCGATAATTGTGTACTCTTTGTGAATCTTTCCCAATGGGTGAGTGAGTCAGTCTAGAGAGGGGGAAGGGGGGGGGGAATAGACTCACTAGAGGTTTTGAAAAAATTTTCACAAGTAAGAATACTTTGATCTTTCGAGATAAATACTTGATCAAGAGTTTTGGGAGCGGAAAATAAAGTTATATACGTTTTAGGATTTACTTTGCACGTATTTGTTGTTATGAAAATGTTAGGCTGGGTGAGATATATGCAATGCAGCTTGTAATGAGATAGTAAGAAAGAGAGAGAGAGAGAGAGAGAGTTTTTATAGTGGTTCGACTGTTAACGAAGCCTACTCCATTCTTCTTCATAACTCGTGAAGGTTTGCACTATTTTATCCTTTGATAGTAAAATTCGTTCCCAACGTGTTCCTTTGATCACTAAGCCAGGCAGTCACGCTGATGTAGGTTTTTCAACTCTTCCTTGAGTTTACTTCTCTTCTTTCTACTTATCTCCAAATAGAGGTTGGTTGCAAAAATGTTGAGCTTTTTCTCCAACTTGAAATCTTGGCTTGAAATACTTGATTAGCACTTGAAGCTTGCCAAAGATGTCTTCTAAATACCAGATTGGAATTTTGCTTATGAATACTTGCTCCAAATGGATGAGAGTACTTTCAAAATCACGCATGAACCAGTAGCTCCAAATGAGTGAGAGCATGGGTATTTATAGGTGAGAATTTTGAATCCGTCGGATGGAAGTCAAAAATTCAAAACATATTGACCAATGTGCAATATCCATTGGATAATTTTGTGCCATGTGGATGTGAGTACTTTTATAGCTGTTTGTCTACTTTGTGTTCAGACATTTGTCTTGTGTTTCACACAGAAAGACATAACATTTAATGCTCCTTAGGATTGCTTCCTAGGATTTATTTGTCATTGATCATCCACAATATCAATGCTATGGACAAGACAAACTTCCGAAGAATGTCTTTAAGCTTGTCCTCATGAGTCAATAACTACTCATGTCGTAATTGCTCACAAGAATGATTGTCTTTATCATTCTTTCATGATTTCCTCGAATGATTTAGCTTTATCATTCAGCCTTCATAAGCTTGGCCCTTCCAGTATTCTACCTTCATGTCTTATTGGTCTTCATCAGCAAGTCTTCGACCTTCAATCGTCTAAGTCTTCGTCCATGAGTATGACTCGTGTTTGATCATTAACCAGACACCACGAGTCCTACTAAGTATTCGACCTATTGATAATAAGCAATAAAGACAATGAAAAAATTGGGGGTCTCTTTTGGGGTTTTGGTATCATCAAAATCAAAGAATCGGGGTTCCTAACAATTTCTCCATTTTTATGATGCCAACACATATACTCAAACCATAAGGCTACCTATATCCAAATTGAATTTTATTATTGTAGCCGAATAGTGGAGTTTAACAGTTAATTATTTCGAGGAGTATAAATTACTTGAAAATAAACAACTCATGCAAAACCCCAAAAAAGTGTCTTTTATTCATCAATTGAACACCATTACATAAGAGATAAAGCATAACAAAACATTGAAGATTATATCTTCACTTCGGCCTTGGCTAGTCTTTGAAGATCATTTCCTCGAACGCTCTTGTCTTTCTCTTTTATCAGCATCACCTCGGTCAATCATGTTGTTTATGATCTTTCTGGCTTCGACCACATCCTTGTCCTCTATCATGTAAGCATATTTACTTCTAAGACGAAGTAAGAGGTAGTTTTGTGTGGCTTCACCAAGATTCTTTCCTTCAATGATCATTCTCTTCCACCAACATATCAAAGGTGTTGTCATTCCATCATAGAAACTTTGGCCTGTTGCACCCATTATCTGATTGATGGCTTGTATCTTCAGAATGTCATTCTCATGTTTGGATATATTTTCTGCTAATTAAATTCTTGCCTTCATTTCCTCGAACAATTTTTTACCATCTCTTTGAATCTTGAGTATTTCTTCTTCTTTTTGCTTCTTTGTCTTGATTCGATTATTTTGACTCCATTGGTAGTCTATTCTGTCTCTATTAGTCTTCTTTTTTCAAAATGGAGGTATGTTGTATCCTTCAAATTTCTTTCCACTTCCTTCTTCATAGGGAATGTATTCGACTTCATTGCTATCAGCATCTTTGGTCATCACTGAAACACTTTTCTTGCGACCTCGGCTTTGAGATTTTTCATGCCTCGATGTCAAGGAAGATGGTGGAGCTGGTAGAGCCAAGAATTTTTCCCTTGAAACATTCCTGTCAGATCTTTTTCTACCATCACCTCCTCGGCCATCATGATCATCACTATCTCTCCTACCTCCTCGGCCTTGTCCTTGTTCTTTACACATCCTCTTCTCCCCCTTGTGGGTATCATCGATCTTGTCACTTAGGCGATTGATAATCACTTGAAGTTCGTTGATGGACCATGTATTCTCGAGGACATAAGTTCTTTGATGGACCATGTTTCTTCTGCTTCTTTATGTCTTTCTTGGCTTGGTTAATGGACTTTTTAAAATACTCAAATTGAGCCAGTTGAGTGTTCGCCAAGTCTTGCATAGAAGACAAAATAGATTAAAAATCAGGAATGAAAGGACTTGTCCTTTCTGTGGGTTTAGTTCCTTGAACTTGATCATCGTGGCTTGCACCACAAGGCGCTTCCAAATTTTCACCTCGGGCTAAGCTCGGATTAGCTTGAACATCAACATCAACGATATGTCTATCACTCAGTTCATTCTTCGAGTATGAGTCTTGGTGGCTTGGACTACGAGATGCTTCCATATTTCCATCTCGAGCTAAGCTTGGACTCATCCACAAATTGATGACAACACTTGCATGCATAACGGTGAGAGCGGTGGTCGGTGATTGTGCGGTATGTCAAAAGATGTAAAAGAAATAAAACAAAGAGTCTGCACTCCCCGATTGCCGATCTCGAAGGAGGAAAATCGGAAGATTGCTATGCTTTTGTTCAAAGGAATGCGTAATGGAACATGCGAGGTTGTTGGGGAAAGGATAGTGGCATGTAAAGTGTAGGTGATCAAATAAAGTAAACAAAAGTGAAATACCAAATAATAGAAAGTAAGGGAATGAATTGTGTTATCTATGTTGCCTCATGATGTGTCTTAAGTAGTGGACTAATGATTCAATTGTGTTGGCTATTAAAGACTGTGCTCTCTTAGTCCTCTTCCACATTTGTGTACTAAGGCTTCTTAGGCTTAGGAATACCATTTAGCAACCAAATGCCCTAAGAGACATTTTATCAAACACCTAAGCTTCACACCTTCCTACTATTCTCAATCATGGAATTCCATAGGATCTAAGATTGCAAAAGCTATGACTTAACTCAAATCAATATCATGATAGAGTCAAGGTCTCAAACTCTCAAGAGATAAGCCAAATCTACTCAAGATCTAATCACATCAACAATCAATAAACAAGAATAGATCTCCAAACATCAAATGAATCAAATCTAGATTAAGAAATGAGAAATCCACTAAGCAAGCATAGATTCACACAACTTAATCCCTAGATATAATTAGTTAAGCATATTCATGAATTCAAAATCATAAATCTCATTCCATCTAAGAAAATGAATTGCAAAATAGAAATAGAAATAAGATTCAAGATAAAAATCACCTAGTAAATGAAATCAAATCTTCAATCCAAGCTTTTGATCTTCACTTCTTCATACAAAATGTAAATTTAAACTACATCTAAGAATGGAAATTTGGGAACCTCTAAGAACTAAAAATTGGAGAACTAAGAAAATCATAACTCCCTGAAAAATCCTATCAAGTTTCCTTTAATAGCTTCCCCAAAATTTCCCTACTTTAATTTCCTCTGCATGTCTCGTCCATGTACTCATCCATGCGTGGATGGGCACCCTAAATAATCAGTCATCTTGGGAGCTTATCAAGTTTCCACACTTTACATCTTGCTTGCCCTCAAACAATACTATTCAACTCTAAGCACATAAGTTCGCAAGATACTAAGCTCACTCAAGCTGGACTCCTGGTCAATTAAAAAAGAATGCGAGGGTTACTGGAGAGGGAGAAATCTTTTATACTATCTACAAAGAATGTTGGTCAGATGCCATACAACTCAAGAAATATTTTCGGGAAGTAAAAACCCTTCATAGAGGAGCAAAGAGGAGCACACTTCTCACACCATGTGATAAGCCTCCGAGATACCCATAAATCAAGTGCATATTAGGGTGTTTTGTCACGTTTCTAGCATCCTTACATGATGAATTATGATCATAAATGCTTTAAATTCACTAACCAGCACACAAAAGCTACTTTTAGCCTAAAGAAGGTGAAACAGGAGTCCCGGGAGCCAATGAAGCGAAAGTTGAGCTTAAAGAACGAACCAGGCAAGATCGGAGCCTCGGAGGACCCAAGAGCATTGCCACACGCGTGTGAGTACGCGTGGGAATAATCCAGTAGCCTCACACGCACGCTCACACGCGTGTGGGCTGGCGTGGAGACTGTAATGCGCGAAAATTCACTAGGGTTGCTTTTCGGAGACTATTTAAACCCCTTTGATAGATTTTCAGAGGAGAATTTTCTTTTCCCATTTTTAGAACTTCTCTTTCTAATTTTTAGGAGTAGTTTAGATAAATTTCCATTGTAGAAGACAACAAGCTTGGATTGAAGGATTACTTCATTCTAGGTGACCTCTATTACATTTCTATTATATTTTGCTATCTTGTTCTTGGATTAAATTAGCTTTTGTCTTGAATTTCATATCATGAGTGGCTAGTTTAATCTAGGGATTTGGATTGTGTGAAGATATCTTGCTAGTGTGATGCTCTTATATCTATTTTTGGATCTAAATGCTTAGATTGTTGGATTATCTATTCTTGTCTATTGATTGTTGTTTTGATGAGATCTTGTTTGGATTTGGCCAATCTAGATGAGAGATTGAGCTCTTGACTCTTTTATGTCTTTGATTAGAGTTAGGATTGAAGCTTTGTAACAATCGTAGACCCTATGGACTTCTTAAGAATAGTAGGATAGTGTGTAGCTTAAGTGTTTGATAAAATTCCTCTTAGAGCTTTGGATGCTTGAAGGCATTCCTAAGTCAAAGAAGCCTTAATACACAAAGGTGGAAAAGGACTAAGAACACACACTCTTGAATAGCCAACATCTTTGTATTGTTTATCCATTACCTTAGACACACCAAGATGCAACATAGATGAACACTATCCAATCCCTACCCCTTTACACATTTTCAAACTCTTTTACTTTATCACTTTCTCACTCAAACCAAACCTTATGCACTCTCTTCACTCACAATTCACCACTCACCACACTCGAATCCTTTGCAAGACTCAATCAAGTAAACACCCGAACACTTGACACACCTCCACGTCCTTCCTTCGAGACCGACACTCGGGGAGTCACTGACTTTCTATTTTAACACACACACATCTTTTGACGTTTCACCCCATCACTCACGCTAAACACCACAACATCACCATGCTCAATCATGCAAAACAATTTTGAAGTCACCTCTCATTTACATAGGGCCTTCAGTCGATCCCACTAGTGGGGACGATGTACACTCATTAATCAACCCTTCCAACCGAACGCCAAAGCCCAAACAAGTAAGATAAGTGGAGGTAGGGGCATGGACCACTCACCGCCAATGGCTTGGGGCGGTCTCTCTTTCTTCTCACTTCCTAGGGTAACGTCATCGAGCACCCGACTTCACATAGATCTCCATGCTTTTTCGAAGGTCCGCGCAATGGGTACTCGAAAGCGAAGCGGCTCACTTCCTCTCTAATTTCTCATTTCCCAAGATCATTTTGTGTGGACAACCGACTTCACGTAGAGCTCTACGCTTTTTCGAAGATCAGTGCAATGGTTTCCCACATCCCAGCGAAATGGCTTACCTCAGTTCTTACCTCTAGGATTGACCTTTTGCCTTTTCTACTGTTTCTCCATACAACCCCTCATGCCTTTTTCTTGGGATTAAGGGATTTTTCACTCTAATGCTCACCAATAGGCTCACTTTTTGCCCCATGCCCTACCAAAATTAGTTCAATTTCGGGCTTCACTTACATTATCTTTCTCAAATTAAAAAGTGCACACTCCCACTTTGAGAGATCCTTGACTAAGGTCCTACCCAAATAAGAGTTGAACATCATGCAAGCAAGGAAGAATGTAAACCTATTTGGTTCTAAACACTCTCACGGGTGCAAAAAGGTAACTTCCCAAAGATATTTCAAGAATAAAAACTTTATTGGCATCTAGTCAAAATTCTCCCTAGATAGCACAAACAATAACTCACTCTCCAAATGGCAAACACACCCATCTATCATGCCCAAAAAACCAACTTAAGAAATCAAACATTAAAGCACAAAGTGCATCATTTCCACACTTTAAATCAAACATCGTCCTCGATGTTGCATTCGGACTTGTTGAATAAAGGAACACGGGTCTAATCTAGCAATTCAAAACAAAACAAAACAAAACCCCTTTCCACACATTGGAATTGACCATGGGGTGTGGGGTATACTAAATTGATCCTCTATTGACATAATAGCATGGTACGCTCATCATTTGAGTAAAAGAATACATGCAAAGCTATATAAGCAATTTTCCACACTTTGAATTTGAAAACGGGGTATAAGATAGAAAAGGGATAAGAGGCTAAACTAAGTATGCATCCCTCTTTCCGCAGTTTAGCTTCCAACATCAGGTGGCCTCCATTATCAAAGCTATATGCACAATAGTTAGTGTAGGAAATATATCAAAGCAATTAGGAAAGCTACTAAATTCTCTCTTCTTTTTTTTCAAAATAACGTCAAAATAAAGAAAACATTAATGTTAGATTACCTAAGGGAATGTTAGATTGCAGGGAATGTTAGATTTCTGGGAATGTTAGATAACTGGGAATGTTAGATTCCTGTGTTTGGTTTAAAATTGTAGGTAAATAAGACAACTAACGGAAATAAGATAAATTGATTAAAATTTCAAAAACTCAATATTAGGAATAAGATAAGGGAATGTGAGATTACCTAAGAAATCGGGGTGTATCTCACATTCCCTTCCAATAGCTAAACACTTCATTGGGAGGTTATGTTACATTCCCTGGGAATCTTACATAACCTGAACCAAACATGGGAATCTTATATTACCAGACAAATATAACCTTAGTTATCTTATATAACTTGAACCAAACGCCCCCTAAATGCATACTATAGAAATAACTACTAAAGAAAATAAGTGCAAAACATTAAAAAGCATCTAAACAGTCTAACAAATATTAAAATGCATAATAATAAAGCAAGCAATTAAAAAAGCATTAAAAACATAAAAAGAAAATAAAAGAAATAAAGGCGGAACTCCACGCATGGGGAACGTAATGTTCATCATGGGTCAACATCCTCACAAATCAAAGTTAATGTTTTTCGGGACCATGCTCTTCTTTTCTCAATCTCTTGTCGGTTTGGTAACTGAATCATCACTGGTTGCCGAAGGACGGAGGGTGAAACTGGCTTGCAAACTGGGTTTGCAGCTCTTTAATCAATCTCGCATTCTGCTCAACAGCCCTCCGTGTGCAGAGAATCTCCTCGTCCTACCTATCTTGGCGGGCGTACAGTGATGTATACTGCTCTTCTTGTCTCATGCTATGGGAGCGAAGGTAGGCCATCTGCTCCTCATGGAGCTGTCTGTGGAAAGCTTGTGTGGACTCCCAATCCATCATGGTCGGTCCATCATGTTGTGTACTAGGCCCTCCTTGCTCACTCTTCACATTCTGCTCACCTCCTTCTTCCTCGTTATCAGTGTCATCACCACCCTCAACCGGTGCATTGTCACCTCCAAGTCTAATATGCATAGCCCTAAAATCACGAACCATGAAGACTTTCATCGAGACCTCTCTCTTCTCCCTCTCTAGATTATTGTCGAGGCTTAAACCTAGACATAACTTAGTCACTAAAGGCCCTATTCTTCCAGGTCTGGGATTGAAGCCACTTTTTCACATGCGGTTCCATATTCACATCAACTCGATTTTCCAGGCACCACATGTAGAAAAGATCCTGGCGGTAGACCTTGTTAAGATTCGTCTTCCGGCCCAAGAGGTTGACAACCAATGCCAGGCGAACAGCTTTGAGGTGCTTGCTAGTAATGTGTCTAGCCTTTAAGTTGCTAGAGTCATACTTTTTCCCATTCGTGATCCGACCCCAATAGTTCGTTGCATCCCTATTTGTGTCAAAATCAGTCTTGAAATCATTAAAGTATGGCATGTCAATCTCTTCCTGGTCGTAGAAACCCAAAATAATCGCCAGCTCGTTAACTGAATGGTGGTACTTATTACCGAAGAGTGTAAACTTTATTGACTTCGCCGCATTGTTACACTCCCTCCGGATGTCAAGTTTGGCAATGAACTCATAAGTGACAGGGGAATACTTCGGCCCCCTCCATTCAAAAACCTTACCCAATTGAGGGTGCTGAAGTAATCGGTTCATAGCTTCTTCGCAATTAAACTTTCGCAAGATGTTCAGATCAAGGAATTTTCCACCCATCAAGGTTTTACTGCGGTATACATCTACCGAGACACGTTCCGCTGGAGACATATTTCTGAAAGGTCTTGTACCTAGTTCATTTAGAATAGCCTATTGTGGAACATCCTTCGGTGGTGGACGTCTTGATGGTTGCACTCTAGCCCGTGATTGGCTAGTTCCCGCTTCATCAAACCTTTGCTTTTTAGCTATTTCTTTAGTCCTTCCCATCCTACAAAATTTTTGCAATCAACAAAAATTCATAAAAATAATTGGTTAGTTTCAACTTTCTTCCATATCCACTCATCAATTTATGCTCAATTTTCTCCAAAATTTTTCAAAATTTCCTTTATATTTTCGAAAATAGGGGCTTAACATTTTTCAAAATTTTTCCATAGTTTCCCCTCTTTTTTTGATCAATTCCCATCATCAAAATGTCAACAATATATCTCCAATATCACACACATTCTCAATTTCAAGATATAGCAATTCTAGTCAATAACGTCAAAATAAAAGTCAATTTCAAAAAAGTCAACTTCATCTTCTTCCCCAATTTCAAAATTAGGATTAAACAATGAAAATGCAATTATCAAATGTAGTGTGTCTAACATCAAATTGATGGCATATATGTGTTCTATAACAAGTTTCTACATCAATTCAATCATCAATTTCATCAAAATATCAAGAAATCAAACAAACCCATTTGGATTTTCATGGTGTTCACACTAGGGTTCAAAATTTGAGTTCAATCTAGTATTAGGAAGATGTTTTTACCTTGTGTTGATGTTCTAGACTTTGAAATATATAGGTAAAGTGAAAAATAATGACTTGTTGCTCAAACCTTGCTTGAAGGGGGTGTTTTGGCGTGGAGATGAAGAAAAATTTTGAGTTTGGGATGAAATATGCGTGGTTCGGCTTTGGCAATTTATTCTCACTGAAATGCTTCATCCACGCACCCTTCATGCGTGGATGGGCGCGTGGATGAGCACTGGAATTCATCAATGTGTCCTTCCATATATGGATGGACACGTGGACAGTGTTGTCCCGCGTTTTCCTCCGATTTTCAATTTTTCCTTTCGCTTTTTGTCCATTTTTTACACAACCTTTCCATCTTTTTGATCATCAACCCTACAAATTAGTCTCCCAAAAACATATACGAATAAAACACTAACAAATCATTAAAACGAAACATAAAAACGACACAAATTTATTAAAAATCTTGGGTTGCCTCCCAAGTAGCGCCACATTTTACGTCTCTGGCTAGACACAACTTGTTTCTTCATCTCAACCATATTCCTTCGTTGTTGGTTGGAAACATTTTGGAATCCTTGTGTTGTTCCAAACCAATTTTTCATTTTCCCATTTAGATTTGGTTTTGGTTTTCACCTTGACCATGGTTTTAAGTTCTTCCTCCTTCTTTTTAATTCTTGCCTTCTCTTTTTTCGATTTTTGTCCATCAAATCTTAAAGCAATTTAGCCCGTGCTCACATCAATCCGAGCACGGCATGTGGCTAAGAATGGTCTTCCAAGGATTAAAGAGCCAAAGGGCTCATCCCTTCCCATTTCACAAATGATAAAGTGAAGCGGCACTAAAAATTCTCCTATTTTCACAAGCACATCCTCCGCTAAGCATTTCGGATACCGGGTGGTTCCGTCGGCTAAGCAAAGTGAAAGCCGTGTCGGTTTTAAACAAGGTATTCCTAATTTTCAAACAAACTTAAGGGCATTATATTGATAGAAGCTCTGAGATCGGCTAGAGCATTTGGAAATTCCATGTAATTAATGGAACAAGGAACCACAAAAGCTCCCGGGTCACCCTTCTTCACGGGGTAACCCGTAGTCACTAAAGCCTAGGTCTCTTTGCCTAAGCATGCATAATCTTCAAAAGTATCATTTCCCAAATAGTTCACGACATTGCTTATCATTGAAAAATTTGTGCACGAAAGCATTAAATGTACATTTTATTGCCCTATCTTTTCCTTTCAAGGTTTTGGATTCGTGCTTTTGCAACACGTTCTCTTTGGCTTCGTGATCACAAGAGGTGATCTCCTCGTTGATTTTCTTCCTTTCTCCTTCATGGTCACAAGAGGTGACCTTGCTTTCTTCTTTCTTCGATGGAATTTCACAAGAAGCGTTTTCAATGTTCTTCTCAAGGCTTTGACTACAAGAGGTAGTCTTCTCTACTTCCTTTTCTTCTCTTCTTTTCTCACACTTGCACATTCCGCAAATTATATTCATTGGATCACATCCATCATGATTCTCCTCTACTACTTCCATGGCGCTAACTCTCTCCTTAGGATTGTTCTCAGTATTACTTGGTAGTTGACCATAATGTCTCTTGGACATCATTTTGAACATCTGAGAAATTTGATTCTCGATAATTTGGAGAGTAGTCTTAGATTCATGTCTAAAGCTTGAAATTTCTTGTCTAATGTCTTGGGTAATTTCCTGCTTAAGATTTGCTCTATCATTCTTCAATTCCATAATAGTTCTCGTTAATCTTTCATCGACTTTCCTTATGTCGTCTCTTCTTTATTGAGTGTAGTCTAATTGAGAGTTATAATTAGGCTTGTAATGAGTCATTTGAGCTCCATTCCCTTGAGTTGGGCCATATGCGAGTCGACCCTTCTCATTCGGCCCGTAGGTGGGTTTACCACCTTGATTATAGTGTCCTCTCACTTGGGATCCTCAGTTACTATTGTTCCAACCTTCCCCTTATTTTCAATTATGGTTTTGTCCTTGACTTCCTCCGTAGGCATTGTAACTCGGCCCTCGTTGATAATCTACTGCTTCTACATGTTCCAATGCAGAAGGTGATGTACAAATGTTAGTGTCGTGGGGTCCTCCGCATATATTGCAAATTTGCAATACAAAGCTAAAGCCATACAGGGTTTCGTCTTTCCTTCCATTTTCTCCACCATAGATTGTAGCTTTTTGATTTCATGGTTCATAGCTTCAATCTTCGATTCGTTCACTACATGACTTTTAACTTCATACATTCCACCATGTTCCTCTCTTTTACAACAAGAAGTATTTCTCGAGATTCTTTCAATTAATTCTTCCGCCTCCGGTAGTGCCAATGAGACAAATGCCCCACTCGATGAAGGATCGAGGAGCATTTTTCCTTCGTCGGTTAAACCTCCATAGAACGAATTAATTACATCCTAGGGATGCATCAAATCTTGTGGACACTGTCTTTTCAACACCTTGAATCGCCTCTAAGTTTCTCCTAAACTTTCCAATCTCCCTTGCTTAAATTCTTGGAGTTGTATTCGAATTCTCATCGTTTTGGTTATTGGGAAAAACTCATTCATAAATTCCTTATGTAATTGCTGCCAATAACGGAAGTGATGGTCATCTTGGCTTTCTAGCCATCTTGCAGTTTCTCTTATCACTAAGAATGGAAATAGTTTCAATATAATGACCTCCTCACTCACTCCTTCTTGTCTATACATTCCACAAGCTCGGATGAATCTCGTTATATGTGCGTGCGGGTCCTCAACGGTAATCCTGCATATGGATTATTTTGTACCAATGTCAGGATCGTCGGATGCACGTGAAAATTGATATTCTCCAATGGGGGAACATAAATAGAGTTATGCATGTTGAATTCCAGTGTCATATATGTAGTCTGCTATTGATCTTTGTTGTCCCTGTGATATTTCATAATATTCTTCAACACAAATATGCTCTGGTTGATTTACTTTGTCAATCTATGGTTTTTCTATTGTGGGATCATTCGGACTAAGTTGTCCAGGTGTATTATTTGGGATTGGTGGTGGGTTTGGTATAGGTATTCTTCTCCCTTGAGAGTTCCTAGTAGCACTTGTAGAAGTCATTTGTTCAGTTCGGATGTTTTTCCTTCTCGTTGCTTTATTGATTTTCGGAATGTAAGGAAGTAGTCCTTGGTTTCCTTTCGCTATTGTGTGCATTGACCTTTTAAGCGGTGAGAGCGGTAATCGGTGATTGTGCGGTATGTCAAAAGATGTACAAGAAATAAAACAAAGAGTCTACACTCCCCGAGTGTCAGTCTCGAAGGACGAAAATCGGAAGATTGCTATGCTTTTGTTCAAAGGAATGCGTAATGGAACATGCGAGGTTGTTGGGGAAAGGATAGTGGCATGTAAAGTGTAGGTGATCAAATAAAGTAAACAAAGGTGAAATAACAAATAATAGAAAGTAAGGGAATGAATTGTGCTATCTATGTTGCCTCACGGTGTGTCTTAAGTAGTGGACTAATGATTCAATTGTGTTGGCTATTCAAGAGTGTGCTCTCTTAGTCCTCTTCTACATTTGTGTACTAAGGCTTCTTAGGCTTATGAATACCATTTAGCAACCAAAAGTCCTAAGAGACAGTTTATCAAACACCTAGGCTTCACACCTTCCTACTATTCTCAATCATGGAATTCCATAGGATCTATGATTGCAAAAGCTATGACTTAACTCAAATCAATATCATGATAGAGTCAAGGTCTCAAACTCTCAAGAGATTGGCCAAATCTACTCAAGATCTAATCACATCAACAATCAACAGATAAGAATAGATCTCTAAACATCAAATGAATCAAATCCACATTAACAAATGAGAAATCCACTAAGCAAGCATAGATTCACACAACTCAATCCCTAGATGGAATTAGCTAAGCATATTCATGAATTCAAAATCATAAATCTCATTCAATCTAAGAAAATGAATTGCAAAATAGAAATAGAAATAAGATTCAAGATAGAAATCACCTAGTAAATGAAATCAAATCTTCAATCCAAGCTTTTGATCTTCACTTCTTCATACAAAATGGAAATGTAAACTACATCTAAGAATGGAAATTTGGGAACCTCTAAGAACTAAAAATTGGAGAACTAAGAAAATCAGAACTCCCTGAAAAATCCTATCAAGCTTCCTTCAATAGATTCCCCAATATTGCCCTACTTTAATTTCCTCCGCATGTCTCATCCATGTACTCATCCACACTTGGATGGGCATGTGGATGGCTACTGGAATTCATCCATGTTGGCCCCACACGTGGATGATACGTTCTAGCTATCCCAAGACTCGTTTTTGCTCTTGTTTGCTCGTTATGCCCATTTCTCTTGCTGAGTGGCTCCCGGGACCTATAAACCGTCTTAAAAATATACCAAAGGTAGCTTTACACGTGGTTATCTAATTAAAGCACAATATCGTGAATTAGTCACACAAGGATACTAAATTGCTACTAACTACCGTGATATAGACCTAACTAATCAGTCATCTTGGGAGCTTAATTATCAATTGACTTCAACAAGATTATTAGAAAAAATATCCTCATAATCACGCCTTGGGTTAAAGTCTTCGTGGTTCGAACCATGAGACGATTCCATGTTTTCGTCTCGAGCTGAACTCGGACTTTCCCTTGCGTCAACTTCTTCAACATGTTCAAATTGTTGGGCGAGCTCATCAGTTTCAGGAATGAAGTTGTCTTAGCTCGTACCACCAATCTTTGGCACAACCACTGCTAGGGGAAGTACAAACATATCATCATCAGTTCTTGGCTCATCATCTCTTCGGGGTGAGGGGGAATTGTGATGATTGGCTTGATCTTCTTCTTCAACAGGATTGTTCATCTTCTCGTCTTTGATTCTCCTAGGCTCTTCCTGCTCTTGAGGATGATTCAATACTCCTTGAGTATCATTGTTGTCGTTGTCTAAATCACTTGAGTTGGATGAATCGGAAGAATCATCAGATTCTCCTTCCTTCGAGGCATTGGCAGGGGGACGAGTGGATTGATTTGAGGACTCGTCATCATCATCATCATCATCAGGAGGACATGTTTTATCATCACAACCTGAACCACTATTCTCAGGTTCTTTGTCCTCGTCTTCTTCTTCTTCGGGTTCTGTATTTCCTCGACTTGTTCCAACTCTAGGGCGTTCATCTCTAAACGATGACTGAACTCTAGAGATTTTTCTTGCTTTTGCAGTCATGGTTAAGTCTTCCCTTTCTTGTTTTCTTGGATCCAATGTCTCGACATTCAATTCTCTACCTTTGCCTTTTCTAACAACTCGGCTATCAAGTTTCTCAGCATAAACTTTGTCTATCTCGTATGGTCTTGTTACATCAAAGACAGACCTCGTGCCCATCCAATCGAGAGCCCATTGCTCTTTTTCCCACATGAAACTGCATGACTGGCCTATCACTTCAAGTCTGGACATACGCCATTTCTACCACGCATACATTTGTTTTAGTTCTTTGCAGAGAATTTCTTCTCGAGTGGGCATGTCTCCAAAGAACTCCTCGTGAGCAATCTGCTTAGCCAACTCGGCATCAGCATTGATCTGTAAAGCTTGATCATCAGTGAGAGTGGGCAATGCTTCGTCTATCTCAACCTGAGGCTGTACATTAACAGTGTCCCCGGCCTCAACCACATCTTCTATCTCTTCTGTATGAAAAGGTTCTTGTGGGAGAATAGAGGATGTATATTCTTTCTGAACTGCTTCAACTTCAACTTCCTTAAACTTCACATGAATCTCCTTCTTTTGTGGAATGGGAGTGTTTACACGAGTCTTTCGTTAGATAGACTGGCGTCATTCATTGAATTATCTTCCCCTCAGATGATTCCTCAGTCCAAGTTGAACTTGAATCTGATTGAGCTTGGGGCTATTGAGTTTGAGGCTGTTTCACAAGAGGTAAAGGGACACGAGCACTTGGGTCTGAAGGCTCGGGTTCCTTTGTCTTATTCCTTTTTGAGAGGGATCGGGTAAGTGACAGTTCATCATCTTCATCACTGCTCTCTTCATCAATTCTTGCTAAGGGTGGGGGAAGTACAATTGTGATATAAGTGTTGTAGTCTCAGCATCTTCTTCTGGTGTAAGTAGAGGCAGTTGTGATGTTGACACAACAACGTCTTAATTAACAAGTGGAGCATCATTGTCATCAGAATGTGCATGACTCGTCTCCTCAGCCATTGGTAAAACAACAGGCACACTAATGGATTGATCCTTCTTTGTTGTTGCTGTCTTAGACTTCTTGGTAGGCCTCTTTGAGGGTTCAACCTTTCTTTTCTTAGGGGCTTTCCTCTTCTTCTTCTCCTCTCTGGGATCTTTGGAGCACTTGGGTGGTTTAGAAGTTGAGGCACCCTTCGTGGTTCGCTTGGTTGCATCCTTTGTCATCGAAGTCTTAGACTTCGTTTTCTTCTTTGGTTCTGGAGATGTGGTAACAACACCCATTTCTATTGGCTTTCTTTTGTAATAATTTAGAGGTTTAGATCTCATGTGGAAATGGGTTCGATGAGTTGCAGTGCTAAGGTGAAGACTTACACCCTTGGCTTTCAATACCTCACCAATCACAAAACCAAAGCCCAAGGTTTTGGTGATCCATCCAGTCTCCGGACCTACTCCTGAGCTTACATTCTTCTTCAAAAGGTCGAATACTACCCTTGACCAATCAACAGGATAGTTGCCAAGTAGAACACTTAGCATATTCAACTTATCTTCTAAAATATCATCCGTGCCAGATTGTTTGCTCTCAACAATCTTGTTCAAAATGTCCACAATGAACTCATAGTCCATTTTGAGCATTTTTTTTTAATGGGAAATGACACTGATGATGGTTGATCTCTTGCTTTAATATCTTCCCATAGACTGGATTTTTCATATTCTCGACCGGAGCAATCTTGGTGAAAACCTTCATCACGATTTGGAAACCCAAATGCTGCCTGAATGTCACCATGAACAATGGTAACATTGGTTCCATTGACAGTTGATCTTATTTAATCAAGACCTCCAATTTCATGGGCACTTCTCGTCCTTACTCAGTATTGATGAAAACCTCATTCTCAGACCATTTCTCGTCCTTACTCAATATTTTTCTTGTAAATCATCCCATAGTGTTCCTCCCATATTCCATATTGACTCTTTCTTCTAGCTAGGATTTAGTTTAATATAACGAATATGTTAGATTGGTATAATATTCAGTTCTCGGGTACGCAGACGACTCGATCAACAAACGAGAAAATAATTATTATTCATCATGATAGCAATTACATAGGAGGCAGACAGAAGACATAGACACACATCAAATCCCAGAGCCCTAAGAGAATTTCCACCTCGAGGAATATACTCACTTCCTCACCTTTCCCTTTCCTTTTGCCCTAGCCTTTGCAGATTTACTATTTGCAATCGAAATAGGCTTTGACCTTGGCTGCTCTTTGGGGTAGGTGGACTCTAAATAGGTCGAGCACTAAGAGCTAAGTCCTCGTGAAAGCGATACCATTCTTTGGTATCACTGTCTTGATTAGGGGCTCGAGGGCTCTTCTGGTTCATTTTCTTGAATGGAAGAGAGGTAGGGTTCTTCATCTTCCTCTTCGGGTAGCTCTTGAAGATACCTCATGTAGCCTTCGTTGTAGTCACCCAATCTCTCTAACCAATATTGAAGTCAGGAGATGGAGGTGCTTGAGATTGGTCAGGTGGAGCTAGACCAGTAGAGTAGAAACCAGGCAAGGAGAGAACAGGTTGAGGAGAGGCTTCCTCTTCCGCCGATGAAAGGTCAACAGGGTAGTCAGATGTGTCCTCGGGAAGAGGCTAACTGCTCGAGGCTCTCAGCTTGTCATTGGCCTCTCTGCATGTCTTGTTCCACATTCTCCACGAGAACCTCTTCTTGGGAAGTTGGTCTCCTGAAGATTTTTCCTTTCCCTTTGTCCATTTGCAAACAACCAAAGAAACAAAGAAACACTAAAGGGTGAGGTTAGGGGTGATTTCCTCATTATCTAAGTGCTCTTATTTATAGGCAGTGTAGGGGACTTCTAATTGGTTGTTTTTCTTTTAAAATGACTCATCAATTGCTACAATCCAAAATTGCTTCGGTTTCATCTCTCATAAATACTCGTGACTCTGAAACTTGCAGCTCAATTTATTACTACACGCAATGTGATGACTGAAACGTCTCTTCATTTTAATCCATCTCTATCATCCCGAGCTCATGTCTAAGTGTAGAAAACCTTCCCTCGTTAAGTGGTTTTGTGAGAATATCAGCGAGTCGATCATCCGTGTTAACATACTCTAATTTGATATCCTTCTTCTCGACATGATCTCTAATTAAATGATATTTGATGTCAATATGTTTAGTCCTCGAATGAAGTACTGGGTTATGGGTTATTGCGATTGCACTTGTGTTGTCACACAAAATGCTTACTTCTCGTGCTGAAACACCATAATCCTTTAGTTGTTGTACCATCCAAAGTATTTTAGCACAACAACTTCCAGCTGCTATGTACTCGGCTTCCACAGTACTCGTTGCTATAGAATTCTGCTTCTTGCTAAACCATGAGACAAGCCTTCCTCCTAAGAATTGGCATGTCCCAGAGGTACTTTTCTTATCAATCTTGCATCCAGCAAAGTTTGCATCTAAATATCCAACGAGATCAAATGATCCATTTCTCGGGTACCATAGTCCAACACTTTGTGTTCCCTTGTGGTATCTTAGAATCATTTTGGCTGCACTTAGATGACTTCTTTAGGATTTGCTTGAAAACTAGCACATACTTCAACAGCAAAGGATATATCAGGTCTACTTGTTGTTAAGTATAATAGTGAACCAATAATGCCTCGATATTTGGTTTGATCGACTTCCTTACCTTCGTTGTCAATGTCCATTCTCAACGAGGTGTTCATGGAAATCTTGACCAAGGAATTCCCATCAATACCAAACTTCTTGATGAGGTCCTTGGTATATTTAGCCTGATTGATAAATATACCTTCTCGTCCTTGCTTGACTTGGAGGCCAAGAAAGTAATTTAATTCTCCCATCATGCTTATCTCAAATTTTCCTTGCATGAGTTTAGAGAACTTATCACATAAAGTCGAGTCAATACTGCCAAATATAATGTCATCCACATATATTTGAACAATAAATATATATTCTCCATCCTTAATTCGAAATAGGGTTTTGTCAACTTGCCCTTTTGTAAAACCACAATTAATAAGGAAACATGAAAGAGTATCATACCAAGCCCTCGGCGCTTGTTTCAATCCATACAAGGCCTTTCTTAGCTTGTAAACTTTATCCGTTCTCATTTTAGAAATAAACCAGGTGGTTGCTCTACATAGACTTCCTCTTTCAAGAGTTCATTCAAAAATGCACTTTTGACATCCATATTTGGAAGGCTTTGAAGTCCTTCTAGGCTGCATAAGTAAGAAAAATTCGAATGGCTTCTAGTCTTGCTACTGGTGCGAAGGTTTAATCAAAATTAATACCTTCTTCCTGACAATATCCCTTGGAAACAAGTCGAGCCTTGTTCCTAACAATGGCTCCTTGCTCATCCATCTTATTTCTGAATACCCATTTTGTTCCAATAACGTTCTAATGGTTTGGTCGAGGAACTAATTCCCATGCCTTGTTCCTCTCAAATTGATGTAATTTCTCTTGCATAGCTTTAACCCAATCTGAGTCACTCAATGCTTTTTCCACAGTCTTGGGCTCGATCTATGAGAGAAAAAATGCCATCATGCACTCGCGTATAGATGCATGAGTTCTTACTCCGTCTCGAACATTTCCAATGACTTGTTCTTGAGGGTGATTTTTCAACCATCTTAGATCACGTGGTTTTGTGCGAGGCACTCGGGAGTCTAGCTTTGTGCAACATACTCGAGAATTGAGTGTAGCTTTGTGCGAGACACTAGTTGTGGGAGCATAGCTTTGTGCGAGACGCTCATAGGACTAAGTGTAGCTGTGTGCGAGACACTTGATTGGTGTAGAAGCGTAGCTGGGTGTGAGACGCTCAAGAGCGTGGCTTTGTGCGAGGCGCTTGGGATTGAATGTAGTTTTGTGCGAGACACTCAGAGTTGTAAAAGTGCTGGGTTTACACTGTTCACTATTGTATCTGGGTTTTGAAGATAGTGAAAACCCTCCTTGGAGTGAAAGGAAGAGAGTGGACTAGGAGGATTACACCACCTCTAAGCCACTACAAATCTCTATGTCTCTTTACTATACTTACATCATATTTATTCTTGCATGCATATTTCGAACTAACCCATTTACTAATTTATTCATCTGGGTCTTGCAATTCTTACATGTGCATGCAAAATATTTCCATCACATATTTTATTCTAAGTCTTTCTAAGTGCATGTACTGAGCATTTCAATTTTCAAGACTTAGTTACTATTCACACAATATTCACTCATTATTCCTTACTATTCACTTTACTATTCATCTTTTTAGTAAGGGATTGCTCCTGATTCATACAAACACATTTACTATTCATATTCATTCTCTAGAATTCATCATCTGGGTTTGATATTTCCTTCATCTGCATGCAAGCTATATTTTACGTACTTGATATTTGAGCTATTGCATGGGATATATCTCTTTAGTTTTAATTATTGCACTTTGTGTATTAATATTCCGCTGCGAACTCTAAGTTGGTTATTTGCTTTATGCTTGTTACCTAAAGTTGAAATTATCAAAGTGTTATAATTTTTGAAATTGTTGAAAAGTCTATTCACCCTTCATCTATACTTTTCCCACCCAATTGGGACCAATAATTTCCTTTTTTGTTACTCAAATTTAATAGATTTTTGAAACTTTGTTTTTCATGTATTTCCTCCTTAACACACATGGTATGCAAGTATTTTCGAATTCACCTTCCTTCCTTGATCGGATTTTGATGGAGAATAAAATGCATGGGAGTGTTGAGACCACAAAGATTCCTTATTATGTAGGGTTGCAGAAAAATAAGGCAAAAAGTGGCATGGCTCTTTTTATAATCCGTCCTCATTCTAACAGTATATATATATTATAAATTTGAAAGTTTGCAATAATAATAAATCTTGATGCACAGTAATTATAATCCTTCATTCTTACAATATATATATATATATATATATATATATATATATATATATATATATATATATATATGAGTTCGGGTGCGAGGATGTTCCCAGGTGCGGTCATGCGGTTAGATTTGAGCCATTAATCAAATCTAAATCAACGGCTCAAAACAATGAAAATTAAAAAAAATGTGTGTCTGGAAGAAAGAAGCATAAGCTAAAAATGGCACACCTTAAGTGATAGAAACATGCATCTTAAGTGATAGAAACATGCACCTTAAGTGTTAGAACAACGCACCTTAAGTGTTAAAATGACGCATCTTAAGTATTAACATCACGCACCTTCAGTTTATAACAATGGCACACCTTAAGTGATACAAAGTCGCACCTTAAGTGTTAAAATGGTGGCACCTTAAGCTTTGTTCAACAGTTTTGTTCTTGATGGTCTAAACTAGGGCTCTAGCAGACCCCTCAGTTCAAAAGTTTTGTTCTTGAGGGTCTGGGAGACCTGTTAATTCAAAATGGGGAGGGGTGGCAGGCATGGAGTGTCCTTTGAAAAAGAAACACGACGCATCTTAAGCACAAGAACTACTCACCTTAAGCACAAGACATACGCACCTTAAGCACAAACTCTACGCACCTTAGGTTTGACCCATATGGAAAATAACCAAATTGCCACCACGTTTTCTTTAACGCTGTTAATCCCGGACGTTGATTTTGGCAAGATCAATAGATCTCCTCTCAACGCACAACTGCACCTAAGAAACCTTACCGCACATGAACTGAATTATGTATATATATATGTATATGTGTGTGTGTGTGCGCGCGCGCGCGTGCATATACCTATTCCCGTTATGTTGGGTGTCGGCCGGGTTGGGCGAGTTCAGCCCCTGCTCGATTTGAAATGTTGCATTGTGGCTTATCATGGAGGGATATGGTTAAATGGTTAATGTCCGCCTACTTATCACCAATTAATTTTAAATAGAATATGACAACTAGATAGCCAAAGAATTTTATAGTTACGCGTGCTTGACTTACATCAATCACATGACATGATGGGTGACACACTAGAAAGTAAACATAGTGAATGTTGAGGTCTATATATATATATATATATATATATATATATATATATATATATATATATCTTCCAAATATACAATACTAATTCTTTTTTATTTAATTTTATTTATGGTTTTGTATGTTTTATTTATGTATTAAAATTGGAGTTTAATTGCTAGAATTAAATTTATTAAATATTAAATTATATGTTATAAAATTAAAAGGGAAAATGGCACTTTTCCCCCCTATGTTATATGCATATAGCACTTTTTCCCCATGTGTTATTAAACTAACACTTTTTTCCCCTGAAATGTTAAATTATCATTGTTACCCTTAAAATTAATTATTTCATTTATTTTTCTTCTCCAACAAATTATTATTTATATGTATGGATGATCACGATTCGGTTCGAACCTAACCAAACACTGTAGCAATCATATCGAAATAGTATGGACGGTTCTGGTTACGATTCAGAACCGAAAAATTTAAAATTAAATAACTGTTGAACCGTGAACCGGAACTTAACCACAGTCGTATATAGTGAAAATAATCAAACACTTATTTTGATAAATCGGTACGGTTCGGTTCCAATTTCGATTTTAAACCGCCAATCAAAACTTATGTATTTATTTACTACGTATTTATTTTTATAATTTTATTTCTTATTTAAAAATAGTCTAAATTTAAAAATTATTTTATTTTATTTTTTCGGTTCTGAATCGTAACCGTAACCGTCTATACTATTTAAGTTCAATTGCTACAGTGTTCGATTAGGTTCGTATCGAACCGTGATCTTCCATACATATTAGTAACAATTGATTGGAGAATAAAAATAAATGAAATAGTTATTTTAAGGATAAAAATGTCAATTTAACATTACAAGGGAGAAAACTACCACTTTTAAAATAACTGAGGGGGGAAAACTGCCACTTTAATAACACGGGGAGGAAAAAGTGCTATAAGCATATAACATAGGGGGAAAAAGTGCCATTTTCCCAAATTAAAAATATATTTTATTTCGTTATTTATAAATTATTGAAATTATAAATTATAATTTTAAAGTTGAAATTATTAATTATAGAATAGTGAATAAAATAATAGATGATGTGTATTATTGCATGGACCACGGCCCAAAAATATATAAACTACATTATTTTAACTTATAAAATATATTATTTTAACACATAAAGTGCATTATTCTAACACATAAAATACATTATCTTACCCCATAAATTTCATTATTCTAACACATAAAATACATTGTACATTATTCTAACTTATAAAATACATTATTATTAGAATAAGGTTCAAATTGGCCACTGAACGTAACCTGAAAGTGCAATTAGCCCACTGACCAAAAAAAAATATAATTAAGCCACTGAAAACTCCAAATGTATACAATTTAACCTGATAGCAGGCTACCATGCATTTCATAAGGTTACTTGCTTACATAGACAGTGAGTTGACATTTTAAAATAAATTTTAATAATAAACTATTAAAATAAAAATAAAAATAATTTAAATTTTTTTAAAAAAAAACACACACACACACACACCGGCAGCCACCCCCTTCCCCCCTTAATAATACCCTTGTCACCTTGATAGAAAACATGCTGATGAATCAAATTTAATTTATTTATTTATTTTTTATTATTATTATTATTATTATTATTATTATTATTATTATTATTATTATTATTATTATTATTATTATTATTTACCGAAAGTCAACTTATTTCACAAAACAACTAAAATCTTCATCTAAAACTATAAAGCAAAAGTTATTTTGTGAAATAAGTTGACTTTTCGTAAATAATAATAATAATAAATTAATTAATTAATTAATTAAATTTGATTCATTCGCAGGTTTCCTATTAAGGTGATAAGGATATGATTAAGGAGGGGTGAGTGCATGTGTGTTTATTATTATTATTATTATTTTTTAATAGTTTATTATTAAAAAATATTTTTAAATGCCAACTCAGCGTCCACGTAACCAAGTAATCTAATAAAATAGATGGTAACCTGCTATCAGGTGAAATTGCATACATTTGGAGTGTTCAGTGGCCTAATTGCATTGTTTTTTTATCCAGTGACTTAATTGCACCTTCAAGTTACGTTCAGGTCAATTTGAACCTTATTCCTACATTATTCTAACAATAAAGTACATTATTCTAACATATAAAATATATTATTCTGACTCATAAAATACATTATCTTACCTCAGAAATTTTATTATTTTAACACATAAAGTACATTATTCTAACACACATAAAGCAAATTATTTTAACTCATAAAATATATTATTTTATCCTAAATATTCATTATTCTAACACATGGACGAAACAAATAATTTTTAATTAACATAAAAACGACTCGTTTTTGAACTTGCTACTCTACTGAATAATTTGCAATATTTCACCGCATAAACAACATAGTAAATTGTAGGAGTTGCAATCTAGACACCTATAACTCATATTGCATTCCCTCCCTAACTAGATAAATTGGGGGTGTTTGGTTATTGGCCTATAAGTCAAATTTTAGCTTATTTGATCAAATTTAACTTTTTGACCCACCAATAAGTTATTTTGAAGTGTTTGGTAAATGGCTTATTGGTCTTGGCTTATTGGGCCAATAAGCTGAAAATTGAAAAGTTAATGAATGTAGTTTTTCGTATTAGCTTGTTGGAACAATGGGTACATTGACTATTTTATCCTTTGAAATCAATGAGATTTACTTTTAAATGGGTGGTGTATTTGTTATTTTATAATAATAATAATAAATGGGTGATGGGTTTGTCATTTTTAATAATAATAATAATAATAATAATAGAAAATAAATATGTAATAAAAATTATTTTAGAATACGAGTATAATTTAATAAGAGTTAACTAACAAAAATAATTAAGTTATGTCCTTACAAAAAGTATGGATGATATCCAAATTTTATAATTATTTATTAATAAGAGTTTATCTTCTTGTTATATCTAAAGGTTAATTAAAATAATACAATACACTCATACCCTTAAATGTCATTTTACATTCAATCAGCTACTAGTAAACAATTAATTTACCAAACAGTTTTTTATAACCATATAATACAACCAGCTGGTCAAACCAATTAACGCAATCAGCCATCAACTACTAGCTAAACCAATCAGCTATCAGCTGTTTGCCAAACACCCCAAATAGTGGGCGCATGTAAGCAATGATTTCATAATGCATGGATGGGATCTGATCCAACATGGAATTAATTATTATAAAAGAAGAATTAATTATTGTTTAACTCATTCAGTGGTGCCATACTGCCATCCGGCCAGCACCAAGAAAAACGATATGATGTTGAAGAAACAGAGAAATAGTACGTCTTCGTTGCCTCCATCAGATATTCTGATCATTACATAACCGGCTAGCAAGCAGCCAAGCAACTGAGTATACCACCACAACAACTACATTTGTCCTCACAACTTTATACAATAATAATGTTCTTATTTTATATATTAAACAACTTGAAAATTTAAAGGTATATATCCAAAATATCCAGTAAATATTACGGAGTATGTCAAAACGGGTTGGCTAAAGCTGAGGCAAAAACCCAAATCACAAGTTAGAATCTATCTTTAATTTAAGATTGTTATCATTTTGTGTGGATGTTGGTTAGGCAGACCCAAAATATTAACCAAACTATGTATTCTATTGGTTTCATTATTTTATATTTTAATATGTAAACAAACCTATTTAAATTTATAACTATGTAAATTTTATGAAGATGTCATTTTTAGTCTTTTTACATTTATCAGCTTATCAAAAAGCTAATTTTACCAAACACTTTTAAACATAACGACTAGCTTAACAGTTCTACAAATTTCAGTTACTAGCTTATAAATTTTCAGCTTTAATTTCAGTTACCTTTCAGCTTTAAACTACCTTTTTAGCTAGGTTTGTCAAACATAGCCAAAGAAGAAATGGGTCAATACGATAATTTATCAACAATAAGTGGGTTTACTCTAATTAGGGACTAAAATTCAAATAATAAAATTTGTGCCACAAAAATTAGAATCTATAATCTATATTGTTGTGTCACTAGCGTCTAGGTAACCTTTATGGATTGGTTCACGTCATTAGCATTCTATTCAATGAACTTAAACGTACTATATACACATCAATTTTAACATCATATCAACATTATTAGATTTCATATTTTAGACATTATTACGCCAATAACATAAAACATTAAAACTCCAATGCTAATTAACAATCATATATATATATATATATATATATATATATATATATATATAGGGTCATGATCAAGTGTGGCCGACTCTTAACGTACTGTCAGTGCGGTCACACCACTATGTATACAAATATACACCACTCAATGTTAGAAAACGCACCAAAAAAACACACTACACATCTAAAATAATGCACCATAACTCCCCTGTCCCTAGTGGTGTATGTTTAAATACCTAGTGATGTGTTTTTTGGTGATGTGTACCTAATGATGCATATTTGTGTGGTGCATTTTCTAACATTGAGTGGTGTATATTTGTATACATAGTGCTGTGACCGCACTGACCACACGTTAAGAGTCGGGCACACTTGATCATGACCCTATATATATATATATATATATATATAT
>CM008343.1:30386067-30397668 GCA_002525835.2 Ipomoea batatas
ATATATATATATATATATATATATATATACACACACACACACACACACACACTAGTATAAAGAATTGGGTTTTTGATTTTGGAATTACCTTAGGAAATATTCTTAATTCAAGAATTGGGCTCACTAAAAAGAATGGATTTAATTTTAGAAAATAATCATGGAGGGTAATTCCGCAATAATTTATTACGGAGTGTCACATTGCCCATGGAGCGACTTCACCCGGTTAAAACCTCACTACCCGAGTTCACGAAAGACTCAATCGATCACGCAGGCTCCACGTCGCTGATAGTTGAATTGGGAACCTGGCCCTATGTGAGAAAGATAGACATGGAATTCATGGTTGTCGGCTTGGAATGTGCCAATAATATCATCCTTGGCCGGCCAAAGTTAGAAGATGTAACCCCTCGTCTTTCCGATAAGTCTAAGGGTCGGAAAATATATCTTTAGGCTATGACATTCATAAGATGATCTCCCGATATGTCAAGGGAATTTTTATACGGAGGTATAGTTGTCATTAAGCTGCGATCGTTCGTGCCGGTCACGAACCGTAAAATTTTCGAGGACGAATTTTCAGCTCGGATTTCCTTAGAAATTGATGATTAGGCATGTTATGACTAAGTATGAACTTGCTGCTTAGTTAAGTTGAAATTGGATGAGCTATAAGAGTCGAAATTTATTCCTGATCGTACACCGCGAAATTTCCGCAGTGTACCGAACCTAGCCCATTTTGGAGCTTTTGACTGGAATAAATTTGTGGTTTCGGAAATTATTCTTTCTGGATTATTTTCCACCGAAACTTTATCTGTTTGGACCACAACTGATATGTTGTGGAGATATTTTATTATTTTATTATTTTTTTTCCTAAAGCTTATCCCATAAGTTGGGATTAAATATAAAAGGAATTTTTTTCCCTTTTCTTCCCCAAATGCCGAAAAGAGAGAGAGAGAGGTGTGATCATCTTCCACCATTTTTTCTTCCAAAGTTCCATAGCCAAATCCTTCTAAACTTCCAATTTATTCGGTAAGTTTTCGATATTATTCGGTAGAAAGCTTTGTAATCCTTCCTAGGTTATGAATCTATGTTTAATTTCTTGATACATGATGTTATGGTGTTGATTTTGAACCTAGGTTTTAAGGTGAAAATTGGGGAAAGGATCCAAAATTGCTTCCTAAGGTGTTAGAAATCCTTTACAAGGTAAGGAATTCCCTTAAGTTGGTTTAGTCACTTGAAATTAGATAATTGATTATTTGGTTGAAACATGGTGTTTTGGAGCTTTGGGAATATTTTTGTATACATGTTCATAGCTTGGATATGCTTGTATATGTTGTATTTATGTCCATATAGACTTATACTTGTGGAAATAGTGAAAGGAAATCAGGACAGATTTCTGGCAGTAACTTCCGAGAATTTCTGGGAAAAATTGGTAAGGTATTTTGATTCAATTTTTTTTAGAGATGTAGTTATATGAGTGTAGAAGCTGCATATAAAATTTCATAATTTTTGGAGTAGTATAAGTGTGGTTTTCGGAATTTTTCCCAAAACTGGTCCAGGGAGAGACAGAATTCCGGACAGCCCACTGCCAAGGGCAAAAATGGAATTTTCTGTGTTTATTCGCGGACCAAAATGACCAAAACTTTTTATGAACATCAAGTACTAAAAGTTGGGGTTCTACCATAAAAATTTCAAGTGAAAAAGAGTTCGGGAACTATCTTTACCGGCTCAATCTTTCGGACTGCGCCAAGCTGAAATTTTCTGAAGTATGCTTAGTATGATTATTGATGTGTTAATGATAATTGTGAGTGTGTGTAATATATATATGATGTGTGCGTTTGGTATCTATATATACTGTATATGTATGTGTGTGATATATTTATATATATGAAAATAGTATTACATATTTATATATATATTGGATGTGTAGCATAACCTACATATGTGTATATAAGTAATATATACATATTATATATGGTATGAGTATTAAGTGTATATATATGTGGTATGTATATATATACATGTAATGTGTGTATTATAATATATGTGCATATATGAGTATGTATGTATATTTAAATGAAGTGTCGTAATATGTATATATTTGGTATGTGTACCTTAAGTGAATATGCATAAATATGTGGAAGGTGTTAGGCTTATGTGGTATGCATATATACAAATGTGTAGTGTGATGATGGAAAATGTTTTGAGAAAAATGTTTTGAGAGACGAGACTTGTGAACCAAGTTGAGAATGGTAATTGTTTTCAAAATGGGGACTTGATTTTGTGGAAAATGTCCAAAAGAAGATGAGAAAGGAGGGGAAATGTTTTTAAAACCTTAGTTTCAAGAAGTTAAAGAGGACCTTGTCATTTATATTACCTCGGGCTATAGTACCGATGGTCTTCTTCAATATATGTACGGCAGTATACGCCAAGCCTCTACGTCACTTCGTCAGGCGTAGGGAGTTTCTGCGTCACTCAGTCAGGCGCAGGTTTTATTCATACGTAAAGCGAAGTCTATTCGCCAAGTCTCTACGTCACTTCGTCAGGCGTAGGGAGTCTCTACGTCACTTCGTCAGGCGTAGGGAGGCTCTGCGTCACTCAGTCAGGCGCAGGGGAGTTTTCTATATCACTCAGTCAGGCGTAGGCCGTGGGGGTGTGCACACTTAAGTATAGATACTCATGTCATTTTCGGGTTGGTATCAGCTTTATGGACCTAGGTGGGGCCAAACTAGGGACCATAATGATGAACCTTCGTCCAAGGGATCACGAACGAGACTTGGGGCAGGACCGTAATCCCCATGTCCAGATCCGATTTCGGTCTAGTCAAAGAAACTTGTATCCTCAATAAGGTCTCTTGCTTCTAGTCAGAAACTAAGTAGCGTTTTCGTAATTAAAGGCAACTAGAGGTCATAATTGTGGCATTGACATATGTGATAGACAGGGATAGTTCTGAAAACCTATCCTGTATGAAAAGAAGTCAAAGGCAACCTAGTTTGATGAACTAGGAAGTTTGATAAAGAAATGTGTTGTGACTTATATACTCATTATATGCTTGTGATTATATGGCATTAATTGTTGATCGCAGTAATGAAAGGCATGGACACCATATTTGGTAATGTGTATTTACCTTTATGAATTATTTGTCAAAACTTTTATCTGATGGAAGTGACAAATGGATTACCTTACTTAGCCGTTGTGCTAACTACACTTCACCGTGTACGTCATTTCAGATGTCATCCAGTGAAGGATCCTGTAGCCCGGCAAACACTCCTGATCATGTTTGCCCGGGACCTACTTTTGTTGGTCAGACTTTGCATGACACGCCGGACAGAGACCCTATTCTCCACCCGATTCTCAAAGCTCTCCAGACTATACTCCAGCGTCCCCTGACTATACTCCAGCAACCCCAGTCAGCCCAGTCAATCCTTATTCCTTTTTGGACTTAGTAGATGAGTCAAATGCTCAGTATGGGTACTACCCCATAGAGCTTATTCCCGGTTCTGACCCTATCGAGTTCATTGTCCGCTACTCGTGTTCGTGGGACTCCGACCCACGAGATTTTCATGGCGAGTGGTCAATGATGTTAGTCGAGTGTCGCTTCCTCGATCACATCATGTGGTTCGAGGGAGAGTGGCACCTCGTCTAGGGCACGTACACCACACCGGTGTACCGAAGTTTGGATTAGAGGGCCAGAGTTGGGAAGTTTTTGGATGGTTTTCTCTTTTTGTGTATATATATCTTTTGGTAGCCTTAGTTTTGGCTGGCTCTAGTCTGTTGGAGGACCCGAAGTTTGTAAATAACAGTCGTCGGGCAAATTCTTGTAAATACCTTTTGATATTAATAGATATGCCTAGATTATTATATTTTGATGTTTGGGGTGTTGATGTTGAGTGTGTTTCTTTTAGCCTGTGCACTTAGAGTGGAAGTTTTATCAAAGAGGAGATAGGCGTCACTCTAAGTGTGGCGGTAGCACCCAGTTTACTGCTGTAAGATGTAAGCTTCCGCAGCGTTATATTACGCATATTGTAATAGTTGTCGGAGCAGAAATTGGGGTGTTACAGAAGATCTTGGTGCCCTAATTTCCATCGAGCATTTATGCATGAAGTTCCGCACAATGACTGGAGTCGGCGTAGTGCGATTTGACCAGAAGGTGGCCAGGATCTTGAGCGTCGACCTAGTTGGCCGAGTTCAGCCCCTACTCGATTCGAGATGTGGCGATGTGGCTTACCATGAAGGGATGTGGTTAAATGGTTAATGTCCACCTATTTATCACCAATTGATTTTAAGTAGGATATGGCGACTAAATAGCCAAGGAACTCTGTGGTTAAGCGTGCTTGACTTCAGGCAGTCACGGAATGGGTGACCCCCTGGGAAGTAAGCATAGTATTAATGTTCACATACTTATAACCAATTGGTTTTATGTAGGAGAGGGGGATTGTTGGGCGAGTTCAGTTCAGCCCCGTGACCCCTTGGGAAGTAAGCATAGTATTAATGTTCACATACTTATCACGAATTGGTTTACTTATCACCAATTGGTTTTAAGTAGGAGAGGGGGATTGTTGGGCGAGTTCAGCCCTGCTCTATTCGAGACACGTTGTGGCTTACCATGGAGGGATGTGGTTAAATGGCTAATGTCCACATACTTATCACCAATTGGTTTTAATGGCTAATGTCCACATACTTATAACCAATTGGTTTTAAGTAGGATATGACGACCAAATAGCCAAGGAATTAAAGCCCGTCGCAAAGAGGAAGCGATATCTATCAAATGACCGCCGAGACTTCGTCAAGAAAGAGGTCGACATGCTGCTAGCAGCCGGTCATATTCGGGAAGTTAAGTAGGTTATATTTGGGAAGTTAAGTATCTAGGTTGGCTGGCTAACGTGGTGCTAGTGTTGAAGCCGCCGACTTGGTAGATGTGTGTTAATTACACGGACCTGAACAAGGCATGCCCTAAGGACCTGTTCCCGTTGCCACGCATATACCAACTAGTGGATGAAACGGCCGGCTACGCATTGCTAAGGTTCATGGATGCCTTCCGTGGGTATCATCAGATTTTCATGCATGTAGAGGATGAGGATAATACCGCCTTCACTACGTCGAACGGGGTCTACTGCTATAGAGTAATTCCCTTTGGTTTGAAAAACTCGAGGGCCACTTATACGCGCATGGTAGCTAGATTGTTCAAGAGCCTGATCATCAAGTCTATGGCGGCCTACGTGGACGATATGCTGGTCAAAAGTAAAGAGGAAGAGGAACGTGCATGTGAAAGACCTGGTCGTCTACTTCAATGTAATGAGGAAATACAATTTTAGGCTAAACCCAAAGAAGTGCGTGTGCGCGTTCGCGGTTAGGGGAGGAAAGTTCTTGGGATACATGGTCACTTAGCGTGGAATTGAGCCCAACCCCGAGAAGGTCAAGGTCATTCTGGACATGCAACCGCCCAAGAATCTGAAGGAGATGCAGCGTTTGACTAGCCGCCTGGCGACTCTCAGCCGATTCCTGTTTAAGTCCGCTAATCGGGCTTTGCCATTCTTCAAGGCAATGAAAAGGCGAGAGGGATTCCAATTGACAGAAGAGTGCTAGACTGCCTTTGAAGACTTCAAGTGGTATTTATTAACTCCCCCACTGTTGTCCAAACCCAAGGACGGAGAAATGTTGTTCCTATATTTGGCCGCCTCACAGAGGGCGGTAGGATCGGTCTTAGTGCGCGAAGAGGAGAAAACGCAGCACCCAGTTTATTACGTGGGGCGAATATTAAAAGACGCGGAAGTCAGGTATACACCACTCGAGAAAGTAGTTTTTCGCGCTGGTCGTGACCGTCCGAAAGCTATTGCCATACTTTTAAGCCTACCATGTCAGGGTACTAAATGACTGGCCATTAGCAAGTATTTTGCGGAGCCCCAACTCATCTGGTAGATTAATCAAGTAGATAGTCGAGCTCACCTAGTATGGACTTGAATACCTACCTAGGCCATCCATCAAGGCCCAGGCTCTGTGATGAGTATAGTTGTGAGTGTAAAAAGAAAGTGTAAATGTCGTTCCGCTAGGATTGGGGCTATGGCATGTATTGTGTGAATTATTAAATCCTAAGCACTAAAGTATTGGAATTCACTAGAATCCAAGGAAAATATCATTTAGGAATTAAAATAAAATAAAAGATGCAAATAAAATAAGGGAAAAACTATATGATAAAAGAATGTGTCAGATTAGGGATATTGCAATCTTGATGCTCTAACAATATCAAAATTAGGGGAAAAATAATTAACCAAGGGATTTATTGGCAATGCACTCAAGAATTCAAGTTAGCTACTTTCGTAATCAATAACAAGAATTAGGCTAAGATTGCCCCACTTTCATGATGCATCAATCATAACCTTAAACACAAAAGCAATATAAGCCCCCAAATTACCCCTATTCTCATAGTAGGAAAAATTGGGTTGAAATTGGTTAGGCTGAGTCTTTCACCCAACTTTCGTTGTGATGAAATCCTCTCTAAAGCAAATCAATAAAAGTTGCGCATCAATTATCAATAAGAGGAATTTATAATCCAATTCAAATATAAAACCCTAGATCAATAAATTATCCCTTTATGCAATAATTATAAATCTAGCATCAAGAATAGCAATAAAACCCTAATCCAAACCTATTAGCTAACTACTCATGCATTATAAAAGTAAACGAAGCAAAACTATAATAAATCATCATAAATATTGCAAGGAATATAAAGGGAAGAGAAAACTTTACTGATAATGAAGAACAATTCCAACTTTAATCCGTGATTCCAAGCTTGAGATTAAATAATCTAATATAAAACTAATCTAAACTATACTAGGGAAATATATAGAGAAGGGAAAAATAAACTAAAACTAACTAGGGTTGGGAACTTTGTAAGGGAACCCCGTAAAATAGCAGAAAATTGTAGTATAAATAGGAGACAGATGGGCTTTGGCCCATTAGACAACTTCCAATTCTTTTCCAATTCTTATTCTTGTTTCCTTTTGTGATTAGGTAATTTCCTTTGCTTCCAAAACTTGTCCAAAATGTTCCAAAATTCTTCGTTGGTGGTCCTTGTGGATAATTCAACCCTTGGGACAATATAACACACAAACAATTATCAATTTCACTAGGATAAAGAAAATAAGCATCAAAACAACTAAAATAAGGGGTGAATTATTGTACAAAATAGTAGATATCACTCTGGTTGACTTCATAGTAGAATGCTCAGCGCAGGCTGATGAGCCCCATCCTAACGAGGAGCCTAATAACGCCGAGTTGTGGGAGATTCAAACGAACGGAGCTTCCAATGTGCGCCATTGCGGAGGAGTTATGATCACTACCGTAGAAGGTTTCCATCTTTATTATGACTTACAATATCAGTTCCGTATCTCAAACAACGAAGTCGAATACGAGGTAATCATTGGTGGTCTGCGCCTCATCCAAGCACTGAAAGCCACCCGAGTACGGATCGAGACCGACCCCCGTCTAGTGGTCAACCAGTTGACAAATGAGTGTGAGACTCGGGAAGAGAGGTTGAGGATGTATAAAGATGTGAGTCACGTGACTGAGAAACTCCTGGGGAAGCTGACCACCTACGAAGTAGTCCATGTGCCTTGAGTTAAGAATGTAGAGGCTGACATTCTATCAAAGTTAGCTGTGACTCGGTGAGTGAACTGCCTGGTCACCTCTCACAAATCTGTCGAACTAAGATCGTGAAAAGACCGAGTAGCGAGAGCTTGCTGGTTTGCCCCGTCGCTGAGATGCCTTCACCATATCCCGACCTGGTTACATAGCTCGAGTGGTTCTGGATAGCTGATATCATTAGGTATAAGGACAAGGCACTAACACACTCACTCGGAAACTGGTCATTCAGGGATATTATTGCCAACTATGGTGAAAGATTGCATAAAAGAGGTCATCATGAAGTGCCCGATCTGTCAGGCATTCGAGAAGAAAAACACTCAACCGACTTCATTCTACACACCAGTCACGACTGCCATTCCCTTTGCTAAGTGGGGAGTGGATCTCCTTAGGCCGCGACCGCAAACACCCGGTTGGCAGAGATTCTGTATTGCAACAGTATATTACTTCACTAAGTGGGCTGAGGCCGAGCCACTAGCAACCATCACCGAGTACCAGTGTCGTCGGTTTATTTGGAAGAACATCATCTGTAGATTTAGACTGCCTGAACAACTAGTTATCGACAATGGCTTGCAGTTTGACAACCGGTCATTCGCAGCTTTTTGCATCTAGCATGGCATTCGACATATAGAGAATCTAAACCGCATTTTACTAGATGGACTAAGGAAAAGGCTGGAAGAACTGGGCGTGACTTGGGTTGATCGACTAGAGAAGGTCCTCTAGACCTATCAGACAACTCCCCGTCGAGCGACTACGGAGACGCTGTTTGCCTTTGCGTTCGGATCTGAAGCCAAGGTGCCGACTGAGGTCTAGGTGCCCAGCAATAGAATAATGCTATATAACGATGAAGGCAATGAGGAAAGCTTGTAGGTTGAGAAGAATTTCTTAGAAGAAAGGCGAGACGCTGCGTACGCTCGAATAATTATCAATAGTTTAGTTATTTTTTCCCCTTTATACAATTCGATATAGGCATCTAGTGGTCATATTTAGTTGGTGTATTACTTAGATATTTCGAGTAATAAGGACTTCTTCATTTGTTCTGTTAAAACACTCGTGCGTGGCCGATTGGTCAATTGACATTTTCAAGCCTTAGAAGAAAGGAAGTTTGGTGTTGCAATCAAGAGCTGACTAGTCGCCCTTCCTTAAGAAGTCGGTCGACAACTGGCATTTTTAGACCTTAGAAGAAAGGGGGTCCGTGATCATATTGGTAATGGATATCAACGAAGCCACCTTCCAGTGGGTATGTGATCAATCACCGATCGGCTTCCTGAGTCTCAACCGCTGGGCCAAGTAATCGGCGGGCATGGTTATAGTCAATGGTAGAAAGGGAAGAGCGATGGATGACTGGCCACTCCAAATTCTCAAAGAAACCCGAATCCCTATCGATTATCTGAGTGATGGAGGTGGCCTGAGTGGCAGTTGCTAGGCGAGAAGAAGAGGAGGCCGCCCGAAAAAGTATCGCCTTGGCGGCGATTGGACGAAGATGGAGAAGAAGTGGCAGAGGACGACATTGTAAAGGGAACTAAAAGAAGCTTGAAGGAAAGGGGAAGGAGAAAAGAAACTGACCTTTAGGAAAAGAAGGTGATGGGTGGACGGACGACGAGAGGGGATTACTAGTGAAGAAAGGAGATGGCCGAAGAAGCAGAAGTAAGGACGTCGAGGGAGGAAAGAAAGTGAAAGGAAAAATGGGGAAAAGAGGAGAAATATTTATAGAGGTGCCGAGGCATTTAGATGACGACACGTAGAAGAGATCAGGCGGTTGGGGAGTCGACCGTAACGGCGGGCAAATAAGACGGTTATTCTTCAAAAATATAACCGGCGGGAATCGAGGAGGCGCAATGATTACGCCGCATTGATAGCAACCGTCGCAAAACCAGTTAGGGAAAGTGAGACCAATAAGGAGGATCGTGACCGGTCAGGAGGGTGAAACCATTGGATGGCGATCCGACGGAGAAGCGATATTGTTTACAACTACACTGCAAAATTGACAAGGTGTCGACTGCTTAATCATGAGCAGTGCGCACTGAGGTGTTAATCTAGAGAATTACTTTATCGAGTCGTTGCCTCTCAAGAGCTCGAGAAAGTGAGGGACTAGTGATGGATACCCCGACTCGAAGGGACCTAGTATCTGGAGCCCGCTGACTGAACAGTCCTTCCCGACTTGAGTCCCGGGTCGTATGACTCGAGTGGCCCAGTTTGCGCAGGCAGTCGGGAAGCGGTGCCCGACCGGGTGAAAGGCGGTGATTGTGCTGAAATCAACATTTATGGTGGATTCTTTCCTATTCCAGATTTTGGCAACTATTGTGGCGGTTTAGCAACTAGGGTAACTTTCTAAGGCTATATTTACTAAGATTCTTTTTTTATTTCCTTACTTAGACCTATTATTCTTGTATAAATACCTTACTAGGTCACAGTGTTAAGGGTTCTGATTTTAATGCAAGTATAAGTGTTCTCCTTATTATGCTTGTACTTTTCCTCACTAATTTCTCTAAGTTCTACGGTAGCGTTGGCTAGCCAAAACGGTTGTAGTGTTGCTATAAAACCAACAAACAATATTTTGAATTTTAACATTTTAAAGCAATAAGCTGCTACAAAAAATTGATTAACCAAACACTCATATTGGTTGTTTAACTTAGTCAAACCGCTAATAGTAATAAAACAAATCAAAATTTATAAGCTAACTATGTTATCATACATAGCCATAGAATTGCAAAATTTGCAAATTTGGTTTCAGAATTACAATGGTACTGTTTTTTGTTTTTGTTTTTTTTTTTGTTTTTTGTTTTTTGTTTTTTTGTTTTTTGTTTTTAAGGATTTAAGACTTTGTTAATAATATAAATAAAATATATATATTTATGTTATTATTAAAACCAAAATACAACTTCAACTTCAACTAAAAAATCTATTTTAAACTTTTATTTTCACTTGTGTTTAAATTTTATTGGAGGAAGAAAAGAAGGAATGTATAAAATTCATGACCCCTTATATTAAGCATTCAAAGCATGTCACATTATAAGTAAATAGAAAATGAAAGTATAAAATGAAATACATGTAGAATTTTTTTCAGATAAATTTAATTTTGGCATAATAAACTCAGTTAGGACACATTTATTAGGGGATAACTGTATAAAAACTCCAATCTAGTTTGTTCATCACTCTGCTAGTTCACTCAGTATCCGCATTGAAAATGTCGACTACATTGCACTCTCCACTCTCCTATGCTTTCTCCTCCTCCCTCTCCTCTTCAGTTTCTCAGGTATCTCTCTTCTCTGTTTAGTGTTTACATCGTGTGTATGTTTTCCGTATAGTTGTATACGCATTGAATTGAAATCTTTGGCCGTGGCAAAACGAAATCGAGCAGGAGAGGAAACTGAAATTCGCAGCTCAATCTACGAAACCGAGTCTCTCCTTCAATTCGAAGCCATGCTTTCCTGTTATCCGAGCTTCTTCTGGATTCTCTTCTTCACTGGACACAGGTTCGCTCTATCTGTATCTGATTGTTGATAATATGATCAGATTCGAAAATTTATGAACATCATTTTTTTACTCGTATTTGTAGTTTATTTTAGTTTGGATGCATGTAGTAATTGTTGCCGGTATTTCATGTTACCAGGTTTGACTACTGAATTGGATGCGGTCACGACTTACAGTGAGATCGTTCCAGATACTGTAGTTTTCGATGATTTCGAGAAGTACAATTCGCCTCTTTCTAGTTTCTAAATACATTTTCGCCTTTTAGGAAATCGATTAATGCTGTTTAAATTTTTTATTGTTTAATTTAGCAGTTTATTCATCTGATACTGTACTGGATTACAATATATAAACT
Source organism: Ipomoea batatas (assembly GCA_002525835.2). Classification (NCBI taxonomy): domain Eukaryota; kingdom Viridiplantae; phylum Streptophyta; class Magnoliopsida; order Solanales; family Convolvulaceae; genus Ipomoea; species Ipomoea batatas. The sequence goes on from CM008343.1 coordinate 30,397,526, forward strand.
TCCGTTTTCAGGTTCCCACCAACTGCTGCTACTGTTAGCTCATCTCTACTCTTAGGCATCTGCAGCCTTCCTGATACCAAATTCAAGGTGCTAATCTACTAGTTGAAATAGCTATCAAATCCTTGCAGTTATACACTCATTGG
>CM008343.1:30398347-30409661 GCA_002525835.2 Ipomoea batatas
TTTTAAAATATTATTTTTAAAATTGCAGGTAAAACAAGTCATTTTGGATTAAATTGCATGAATTTGTGTTGTTCAGGGACCCAATTGCATTATTTTTTAGTTTGATGGCCTAATTGCATTTTGGTATGTAATTCAGTGGTCTATTTGACCCTTATTCATTTGATCTTTTATGTGTTACGGGTCAAACTAGTAATTTTTAACTACTAATGCTTATCGTTATTCCTATTACGGGTCAAATTAGTCCTTTTAAGAGTTCCATTTGCAAGCTAATTACTATTTTCTAACAAAACCCAATTCTTAATTAACTATGCTTTGACAATTATTACCCGTCATACCCCTACGTCTATATAAACGGCCAGTTCTTGCCCAAAGTCTCTCATAGAAATCTAATAATTTCTCTCTCTCTCTCTCTCTCTCTCTGCAAGATATGGCTTCCACCGCCGGAGATCAGTCGAGCTATGTGGCCATTCCGGCCGCCCTGTACACCCCATTGTTGCCTGAAAACACCGCCAAACGCCGGCCTTCCGCCAAGATTATCTGCCTCGCGGTGGCGGGGATGTTGGGCGTCGCATTGTTGCTGGTGGCGGTGCTGGATTATAAAACCGCCGGAATCGTCTCGGATTTGCCAATGCTACACGATGAGGTGGTTTCCCCCCCGCAACACTCCACACCGCCGGTGCCGGTGGCGCGTGGCGTCGCCGAAGGCGTCTCCGCCAAGTCAGCTGCCCATTTATTGCGACAATCGGCTTTCGCGTGGAGCAACCAGATGTTGGGTTGGCAAAGAACTGCCTATCACTTCCAGCCGGACAAGAATTGGATGAACGGTAATAAGATACTAAAATTTCTTTGAATTTGTGACCGGGTTCTGACACCGTCAAACTTTTATCAAGTATATCAAAAGTTATAACTAATAGTCAAAAGTTACAATAGGTATAAATAATAGTCCAAAGACTGCAATTTTATTTTTTTAAACCGCAAGATGGTGGGTGTCGAATTTTTCCCTTTTATCAACCTCCGCCAAACAATTTCTGACTGTTAGACTTGCCTTTAATAGGCTCCCCACAACATAAAGTTATTACTATTCACTTTCAATGATACATAAGGGTGATTAGTGTAGATGAACACCCTCCTAAAATTGCTTGGAATCCAGCACACGTTAAGGGGGCGTGTGAGCATAAATATAACATGTGCAGCCCAACTATTAGCTTAAACTTTTAATTGAGATGAAGCACATACTTTAATTAACATGGCTAATGATTGTTCTACATGTTTTTTTTTTCTGTTGCGGTTTGCTGTTCTGGCTGGCATTCTTTGACGTTGGAATGTGGCTGCTGCAGATCCTAATGGTAAGATCGAATTTTAAATCATTTTTTCTCTCTTGAGCAATATTTTTGAATTTCCAAATAAGCGATAGGCTGTCTTGTTAGATCCTTGGCCACATAGTAAATGACAAGTGTCCTAATTTAAGCTAGTAACGTAATTACATATTGGTTTTTTGGTTATTATATGCAATTACATATATGTGGACAAGATTTGTAGCAGCTTTATGGCAGGGTTGCACCATTCGACACTCATCAATCATCATTATATTAATACTTTACTTTATGTACATTATTTGTTTGGTATGTTTGGCAAAATAGTGTGACATTGGTTTAAAATTGCTCCTTAATTTATTATGCATGTCATGTGATACCGCTTATTTATAATTGAAAAAAATTAAATATAATAATTCTTTAAAGGAATTCTAAGACTGATGCTAGGTGCTAAATCAGCTAATTCATGTATGTTAGTTTGAGATGACGAGAGAAACTTACCGTTACTATTTGAGAGTATACATTTGATAATTCAATAGATGTAATGTGTTAATAAATTAACGGTTTGAGGGTATACATTTGATTATTCAATAGATGTAATGTGTTAATAAATTAACGAAAATCAGCAATTACTATTCAATGGGTGCACGATCATTAGTAAATTTTGTCTTGTGACTCTAACTGGCAAAAGACCACAAAGAGGGCTTAGGTTATACATAGCTGACGGACTCAAATCAAGAAGGCTAAAATTTGAATTCATGGTTATAAGTTTAATTTATATCTTTAACCATGCCGGAGTTTAATTTATATCTTTAACCATGCTGGTTGAGATTACCATCCATTTATGTTAGTTTGATATGTTGGATTATTGGCAGATATAGAGTTATTTATTGTTTGTAATTTATTTTGTCATGTGGTATAGTTGATTTATAATAGAGTTGATTTAACATAATAATTATTTTAGCTAATAATTCATGTGTGATTTGTGAAAATATTAATTGTAGGTCCATTGTTGTACAAGGGATGGTACCATCTTTTCTACCAATACAATCCGGAAGGGGCTATATGGGGTAATATTGTTTGGGGCCATGCAGTATCAAGAGACCTAATCCATTGGCGCCACCTTCCGATTGCCATGACCGGCGATCAATGGTACGACATCAACGGCGTTTGGACCGGCTCCGCCACCTTCCTCTCCGACGGCCAGCTCATCATGCTCTACACCGGCTCGACCAACGAGTCGGTCCAGGTCCAAAACCTAGCCTACCCGGCCGACCCCTCTGACCCCCTACTACTCGAGTGGGTCAAGTACGAGGGCAATCCGGTCCTGGTCCCACCACCGGGGATCGATGACAAGGATTTCCGCGACCCCACCACCGCGTGGTCCACGTCGGAGGGCAAGTGGCGCATCACCATTGGGTCTAAGGTTAACAAGACCGGGATTTCATTGGTGTACGACACGTTGGACTTCAAGACCTACGAGCTCTTGGAGGGGGCTCTTCATGGGGTTCCGGGTACGGGTATGTGGGAGTGCGTGGATTTTTACCCGGTATCCAGATCCGGAGAAAACGGGCTGGACACGTCGGATCATGGCCCCGGCGTGAAACACGTGTTGAAGTCCAGCCTTGATGATGACCGGAATGACTACTATGCCCTGGGAAGTTACGACGACGGCGCCGGAAAGTGGACGCCGGATAACCCCGCGATTGACGTCGGAATCGGGTTGAGATATGACTACGGAACATTCTACGCCTCCAAGACGTTTTATGACCAAGAAAAGAAGAGAAGAATTCTTTGGGGTTGGATTACTGAGACCGATAGTGAATCCTCTGATATTCAAAAGGGTTGGGCTTCGCTTCAGGTATATACATATATTATCTTATTGCTTTTTTTTTTTTTTTTGAAAATTATATTATCTTATTGCTAAATTTGAAAATTGCACTTTTAATTTCCTCCCTATATCCTAAGTTATGGTCACATAAAAGTTGTGTGGAACATAAAAAGTACATTTTTAATTATATCAAAAGTATATTATTTGTATATTGGATGTACATTATATAAAATAATGTATTTTTAGTACTTAAATAATATATTTTTTCTTAATACAAAATATATTTTTAATATATACTAAAAGTACATTATTTAATTATTGAATATACAATTATTTGATAATATACAAAATAATGTACTTTATGTATATAAATCATATACTTTTTATTTGCAGCTCAAAAAAGCAGTGGACCATGGTCCATGCAATAACGATTTTGGGTAATTATAGGATTTGTCCCTACTTATTGGTCGTGCTCACTTCTTGTCCTTAAGTTTTAATTTATGTTGCAAATTTCGTCATTGTTCTAACAAATCGTGCTTACTTCTTGTCCTTAAGCTATAACTAATTGACAATGCCAATTTCGTCCCTAGTGTTTTATTAGGAAAAAATGACGAAATTTGCAACAAAAGTAATAAGCATGACCAACAATTAAGAATAAATTATACAATTACCATATAATTTAAGGACGAAAAATGTAATTTTTTTCTATATATTATCTTATTGTTAAATTTCTTTATAAAAAAATTAACTCTCCTAAAAATGTAAATATTAATTTATATGGATGTTGACATGCAGGCCATTCCAAGAACTGTCGTATATGACGACAAAACTGGCAGCAACCTGAAACTATGGCCAGTTGATGAAGTGGAAAAGCTGAGGACCAAAAAGGACGAATTTGAAAAGGTGGTCGTCATGCCCGGCTCCATTCTGCCATTAAACGTTAGCTCATCTAATCAGGTCACAACACATATATATATTTCTCTTTATTACAATAATTTAATTTTCTGGAATATAATGCGATCGAAATATATAAGGCCGGTTTTAATTTGTAAACTAATTAATTAAACAGGTGGATATTGTGGCTGAGTTTGAAGTGGACGAGGATGTTTTGGAGAGAATGGTCGGAAGCAACGAAACTTACTCTTGCAGCGGCCACGGCGGCGCCGCCGAGCGCGGTGCATTAGGGCCGTTCGGTCTGCTTGTTTTGACGGACGATGAATTCTCAGAGCAGACTCCCATCTATTTCTATTTGGTTAAAGACTTGAATGGAAATCTCACCACATTCTTCTGCGCCGATCACTTAAAATCCTCTCGTGCTACCGATGTCCGGAAGCTCGTCCATGGAAGTAATGTGCCATTCTTGAGTGGAGAGAAGCTCACCATGAGAATACTGGTAAGTGCATAACTCTAGCTATTTCACAAAAATTAACTGAGTCTTAAAAAATAAATGAAGATTTTGAGTCAGTTTATAAAGTCATTTAAACATATATGTTGACGGAGAATAAAAATAATTATGTCAAAATAATATCAATATTTTGAAAAAAAAGGAGAGAAACTAAAAGTCAAATGACTCATATATAAAATCAAGAAAAGGAAAAACGGCTTAACACTATAATTGAACAGTCCTGGTCCACAATGCATTGTGGACCATGAGTCGTGGTTGATATTGCAGTTGTGTTGAACTGATACTGCAGTTGTGTTGAAAGGAAACTACAGTTGTGCGGAACAGATGTCGTGTCATCCATATCGAACTGTAGTTATGTTGAAAAGATACTGCAGTTGTGTTGAACTGATGAATGGCCTCTGTTCCGTGCAACTGCAGTTTTCTTTCAACACAACTGCAGTATCTTTTCAACACAACTGCAGTATCCGTTCAACACAACTGCAGTATTAGTTATGATCATGGTCCACAATGCATTGTGGACCATATTGTGGACCATGGTTCAATATAATTTGCGAGAATTGAATAGACTAATAAGGCATTCGTTGAAATCTTATATAAATGATGTGCAGGTTGATCATTCGATTGTGGAGAGTTTTGGTCAAGGAGGGAGGGCGTGTATAACATCGAGAGTTTACCCGACAAAGGCAATCTACGAGAATGCTAAACTCTTCTTGTTCAACAATGCTACGGAATCCTCGGTTACGGCATCGCTTAAGGTTTGGCAGATGAATTCTGCAGAGATTAATTGAACTATCCCCTGTAAATTTTGTAACAAAATTTTATTTTTTTATTAATTTTTTTGTAATGTTTAATTTCTTATTTATTGCAATTAAATGTTTAATTTGATAATTCATAATTTGTTGAAATTCGGCCTACTCTAGTTATATTTTTTGGGATGGTAACGCCTTGATTGTAGTATTATACGAAAAGATAATAATACATATGAAAGTAAAAAAGAGAGTAAAAAAGTAAATGAGGAAAGCTAAGAGAGAGAAAAATGACAACGGTTTTTTTTCTATTAATAAGTGTTATATATATACACTACTAATCTCAACCGTACATAAACATAAATATACGACACTACTAATCTCAACCGTACATAAACGTAAACATAAATATAGGAAAAGTTGAAAGGTGGGATAATGGCCACAAATAGTAAATATATTTATAACACTCCCTTGACCATTATTGACTCATACTCAGACATCGTTAAAAATCCTTTGAGAAAAAACTAGTTAGGGTAAAGCGTATATGTTAGCTAATGTGTTACACCTATTGGAAAAAAGAGTACAACTAAAAGCTTTCAAGACATAATCTTTAGGATTTTTAGGTATGGAATTCAAGGGTGCCTAGACGTTGTCGCTCAAGACAACAGATTTCCAAGCCTACACATTCCAATTTTATGAACATAATTTTCGAAAGTGGATGTAGGTAGGGACTTAGTGAACAAATATGTCAGATTGTCACTAGAGCGAACCTTCTCAACAAGGATTTTACCACTCTTCTAGAGTTCATGCGGGTAAAAAGAACTTAGGCACAATGTGCTTCGTAAGGTTACGTTGCCTTTAACATATACACTACTACTCATTTGTGCAACACATGAAACATTGTTCTCATACAGGACGGCGAGGGCGTCAACTCTGCTCGCTATACCACACAAGCTATGGATATGATGTATGAATAACCTCAACCATACACATTCTTGTGAGACTTCATATAAAGCAATGATTTCCGAGTGATTTGATGAGGTAGCAACTAGGGTTTGCTTAACAGATCTCCAACATATCCAACATATAGTTATACCTCAACAAAGGAAAACATAACCCGTCTGTAACTTGACATTATAATAGCCAGAATATGAGTAACCAACCAATGAGATGTCCTAGTTAGTTTCAAAATAAAGACCAAGGTCTTTTGTACCTTGGAGATATCTAAGGATGTGTTTTATTCCCTTTCAATGTCTTTGGGTTGGGGAGGCACGAAAACTAGACAATAGATTTACTGCGAAATCAATATCTGGTCTAGTGCAGTTAGCCAGATAGAGTAAAATACCAATAACACTTAGATATGGGATTTTAGGTCCTAGCACTTTCTCATCCACTATTACAAAAGTGCACATCCGCCACTATTGTAAATGGCTTTTCGCCGCCATTGTACAACAATCGTGAATGGCAGGGTTGTTGAATGTCGTTGACTTTCAGCCACCGTTGTGGAACGGTGGTAAAAAGTCTAGTCATCCGCTATCGTTTTTCACTTGAACGGTCGCAGATTAATATTTTTTTTTAAATATTAGGTCATATATATATATATATATATATATATATATATATATATATATTAAAATATCTCATCCGCTACAGTTCCTAGCTAGGAACGGTAAAGGATGATTTTTTTTATAGACCACCCGCAATCGTTCCTAGCTAGCAACGGTAGTGGATGATTATATAAAACTATTTTATTTATTTTAATTAAAATCCCTAATTTTTTTTTAATTCATGTACCTGTTACAACTTAAAATCCATATTAACAATTCTACACAATACATCTATCAACACACTATATCTAACACAATATTATCAACACTACCTAATACTATCAAACTACCACCATACTTTATATCATCACAAAATTAAACTATTATCAAACTTTATACTAACACAGTACTTTAAATCATCACACTTTAACACAATACTATCATCAAAACACAGTACTTTATATCATCGCACTTTAATATAATAATATATATCATCAAAACACAAAACTATCAAAGCACAATAGTTTTATTAATAAAACAAAAACAAAAGTTACACGCACTGGGAGAAGAAGTATTTTGCCCATTGGTCTCGAATCTCATCTATGTCGTTGATAGAATACGGACTATTGCTTTCAAATGCCTACAAAACAATTTAATTAATAAAAGGGAAAATTGCATTTTTCGTCCTTAAGTTATAAGGTAATTATAGAATTCGTCTCTAAGTTATGGTAATACTCACTTTTCGTCCCTAAGTTCTCATTGGCGTTGCACTTTTCATCCCTAAGTTCTCATTGGCGTTGCACTTTTCGTTCCTGAGTTATTTAAATTGCAAATTTCGTCCCTAAGTTATCATTGCGTTACAGTTGTTGTCCCTAACATATGTGTGCAAACTTCGGTAAATTTTCGTTTTAAAAATTTTTAATCGAACTTTTCCGGTCCAGTGCCAATTTTTTTAACGAAGTTTACTGAAAAAGTTCGATTAAAATTTTTTTAAAACAAAAATTTACCAAAGTTTGCAAACTTAAGTTAGAGACGAAAACTACTTCGGTAAATTTTCGTTTAAAAAATTTTTAATCGAACTTTTCCGATTCATTGTCAATTTTTTTAAGGAAGTTTACTGAAAAAGTTCGATTAAAAATTTTTTAAAACGAAAATTTACCGAAGTTTGCAAACTTAAGTTAGGGACGAAAACTACATCGGTAAATTTTCGTTTAAAATTTTTTTTAATCAAACTTTTGGAGTTCAATGCCAATTTTTTTTAACGAAGTTTACTGAAAAAGTTCGATTAAAAAATTTTTAAAACGAAAATTACCGAAGTTTGCAAACTTAAGTTAGGGACAAAAAGTGCAACGCAATGATAACTTAGGGACGAAAAGTGCAACGCCAATGAGAACTTAGGGACGAAAAGTGAGTATTATCATAACTTAGGGACGAATTCTGCATTTACCTTATAACTTAGGGACGAAAAATACAATTTTTCCTAAAAGTAATTTGGTTCGAATATCAAATGTAAAAATTTTACATATATTGGACTTAAAAGTGAAAATTATATTTATTCTATTTTAACCAAATATAGTTTAAAATATTTTAAATATAAGGTCTAAAAATCACTCAAAATTAAACTTATGTTAATTTTATAACATTAATCTAAAAAAATAAATTTGAAAAAATATAAGTGTTGGTAAACAAGTTTTCTAAACAAAAAATAGAGAATGGAAAACAGATAATGAAAACTGAAAAATTAGAAAACAAAAATCAGAAAACAATTTTGTGTTAGTAAACAGACCCCAGAGTGTTTTCTACAGGAAGTGGAGATTATTACAACAAAAATGGGGCTCAAAGTGTAACTTTGTGTGCTTGAATCCCACCATACATCATATTTACCCAATAATAATAATAATAAAATAATACAGGTGGAAGTACATGCTTTGAATCAAATTTCAAGCAAAATTCAAAGTTTAACCTTCTCCAAGACAAAATTGGTATACACAGAGAATGTGTAGAAGACCATCAATTGCAGAGCAACCATTCTTATTGACCAGCAGCAAACAATTGATAAAGGATTTTACCTAACCGGAGGTGTTCTTCCTTGCAATGTAAGAGCGATATGCGGCCATTCCAACTATACCTATAGCAGCCGCAACTGATATTTGAATTGGGAGTCAGGGATTTGAATGAAAAATGAAAAGCGAGTGATCCTAATGAGCATCTGTTGAATACTAATTCAAGATACCTGAGGCAACCATCAGAGAGCGATTGATAAGCTGGTGATACCGCTTCTGGTTGCGACCAACTTCAGTTTCGGGGACGCTCAAATGAGGGTGCTCGGCTGCACTCACAATTCGACTGAACACACTGTTCAGATCCCTCTCCTTCACACTAATGTGAATAGGTGAATCAACCCCAAAATACTGGCATATCTGTAGCAATTCAACAAAGCAAATCGCACATCTTGATTAGGAAGCAATTCTTTTTGACATCTTTACACAGAATATTAATGGTCAATGTGGTACAGGGATGATACAGAATAAATTAAAGTGGAACCAAGAACAAAAGATGCTACCTGTGTAGAATCTTTTATTGCTATCGGATAGGAATCTAAATCATCCTTAGCAGCAATAAACAGACATGGCACACTTAAACCAGTAACTTCCCCTTGCCTTGCTACATCCATGAGCAATTCTGAAGTTCTTTTTAGAGAATATTCATCTGAGCTGAAGAGAAATGAATAATGTGAAAAATGCTAGGCATATCAGGCTAAGAACAAGGAAAGATTAGCAGAAAGTGCTGAAGCTGTATATTAAAGGGGAAGGCCCAACTAAAATAGTGTTGGTTGCAGATGTGGGGTCTGGAGAAGCAAGATGGAAAATCAAGCTTCAAAGAACCAAAAGTACTGCAATGGAATTGCAGTCATGAAAATGATGAAATGACCCAATAAGTTTGGTTATACAATCCAGTAGAAAATCAGACATCACAAGGTTAGATGCTTTTTACCATTTGTACATATATTTGGTCTAGCATCGAGTAGTATGTTTTAATTTACTGAAAATGAGACATAGTAGATTGAAACTTTCAACTGCTTTCACAAAAAAATGATATATCATCAAATTTCATCCAAGTGCAAACTGACGTGAATCTGCCCACATGTGATTAGTTATGATAAAATTAACTTCTTATACCAACCTGTCATATACAAACACTGCTATGTCACAACTTGCCAAAGACTCCTTAGTAGATAATAATTTTTTTATTCCATCTTCTGGAATCTCCCGAAGGACAAGCGTTTTCTTAATACCCTGCAGAAAGGGTAAATCATTCATCATAGCAATGTTATTTAAATTTCAATGAACTAGATAATGTGGTGTTTCACAGATGCAGTACATAATCACATAGGATGTGTATACATGCACCATATAAGATGGCATGGATCAGAAACACTCCTTATAAAAGATTCATTAAAGGAATTCTTTATTCTGAATGAATTGTGTAATGCATGTGCACAACTGTGTGAATGTGAAGGATAGATTACAAAATTTGTTTGAGTCAAATTATGTTACACTTGGAGAACTTACCGCAGGACAGTCAACAGCATTGACAACATACCGCTCTTCACTCGTAGGTACATAATCATCAGTGAAGGGCCTGTACTTGATCACATCAAGAAAATTTAAAACACAAATTTGATCTTAATGATATGCCTTCTGGATAAATCAGTAGGTTTGAGAGAGAATGACAAGAACATCCAAAGAAAGGAATTTATTTAGTTATAGGTCCATTTGTGCACCTTCCCAAAAATGACTTCAGTAAAGAAGACTTTCCAGCATATTTAGGTCCAAACACAAAGCATTGATAAACATTTCTATCTGACTGCTGTTTCTTACGGTCTACTGATCTGCGCCTAGTAACACGGAGTGCAGATGCTGCATCACAGTTATACCCGATATATGTTAAGTTGGCCAAACTTTGTGATGGCTCCAGTAATGTCATAAGAGCCCACTGTGCAATAAATGTAAGCGAGATAAGATTGCTGAATATTAGCAGGAAAATGCCCAAATAAAATAAAGATAAAGCCAAAAATAAAACACCATATATAAACACTAGCACAGATTTTACATTTACTACACAATTAATTGTTGCAAATTTACATGTAGAGCAGGAAGATTTTAATGCTTGTCCAATTTGTCAGTTCTTCAAAACACTTGGTAAATAGCAAAGATGAAAAAGAAAGCTAATTAAAAATCTCAATGGTCTATATCCAACAAAACAAAAAGGATGTTGCATCAGTGAAAGTGTGAAACTAACCAATCACTCCATACATTCTATGAAACAACTATGTATGGCATGAGGTTCTTTACAAAAAAAAAAAAACAAAAAACAAAAAAACAAAAAAACAAAACTAAACCAAAGTTACTGAACTTGACAAAAAGAAGTAATGATGAACAGACAGAAGAGACCCAGATCCAACATGAATG
>CM008343.1:30431216-30456316 GCA_002525835.2 Ipomoea batatas
TGGAAAAGACAGAGAAGAAAACAAGAAATGGAGAAAGGAGCTTACCGGAAGAGTTTGGGGAACTGATACCGGAGAGAAAGGGGCAATGTGGGAGCAAACGATGGCAGTGGAGAAACAGCGAAGTGACTGAAGTGGAGGGAACTAGATTGCAGAAGAAGAAGGTAAAAGAAGAAGAAACAAAGCAGGTGAGCCTTTTATAGAGACGGAGGATGAAGGAGATGAGAACATGTGGCTTTAATTGGAAGGACGAACTAGTGATGCGATGGTTGATGGAACAGTTAGCTTACATCAGAATGAGAAGACATTTAATGCCTATACAATGGTTCAGAAAAGGTAATGATGAGGGTGAGAATCACGAAAAAGATTGAGGATCGAAAAAGGCAAAAAATGCATAGTTTCACGCAGACAGGATATGTGGGCATGGGTCGACCTATGGAGGCGAGCCCTATCAAAGTGACAGGTCAGACTTTGGAGGTCGAACCATATAAATCCCTTGAAAAATGAAAGATTGAGGAAAAACCAACCTAGTCCTCAGACTAAAGGTTTGAGGGATTGAAAAGGATTTCATGCGATAAGTCGGACCTAGTGCAATTCAGAGGTCGGATTGGGCTAATGGAAGCCTTGGTTGAGCCCTCAGACCGAGAGTCTGAGGGACTGGAAGCATGGTTAAGGGGAGGGAGTCGAAAGGCGAAGTTGAAAAGTCGTGCTAAAGTCCTAGGAAAGGTCAGACCTAACCTCGACGAACTAAGGCCTGAGGGGTCGACCTACCTCGAAGCTTGAAAGAGTCAAAAGGCTCTCAAAAGACCCTTAGGGGCTGGACGAGCGATTATGAGGATGAATCCACCTGGTAGCAAACACATGCAGAGAGAAAAGAGGCAAAACACGAGCAAAACAATGATGATTTTCCATTCATCGAAAGCGCGGAGGCTGGATAAGTATATTCAAAATAAAATAAAGGGGCCAATGGAGCACCCCTTCAGCAAAAGACAACAAAAGGTGGGGCTATTTTAGGTTAAGCCCCAAATCTACTTGGTCGGAGGAACGACATCAGAAGAGACAGTCGGAGTCGCCGGAGTAGGGGCAGAAGCGTAGGCGCGAAACTCCTCCCAAAAGGCAGCAATGCCTGGCGGAGCATCAGGGGTATCGTGGTCTAGCATGGCCTCGATCTCGTCAAGAAACTCCACGTAGTCAGGGTCGGTGATCAGCTCCTCTAGGGAAACAGGGTCGTGAAGCAGTGGTTCCATCTTGATGGGTAGCGGTTCCAGGGGTATGATGACCTACTCACCCTCTTCCGGTTCAGGCGAAATGTTGATGGGCAACGAAGGGTCATGGCCTGGAAGAAGGTCATTGGATCTCAGGCGCTCTTTTCGGGTAGACATTCGAGCTCTAGCTGCGCGCTCAGCCAGCCGAGGGAAGAACAACGGGGGGCTGGAGCGGAAACTCTACGCTTCGGTCCCATGGCTTTAGAAGGTAAGTTTGAAATGAAGGTGGATGAGCAAAAATGGAAGCAACAATGGTATTTATAGGGGAAGGATTTGCTTGGAGAATAGCATCAGACAGTCGCACTCGAGTAGGTATAATAAAACTGATGTGGCTGTGTCAAAAACTCGCTGATCGACAAAAGATAAGGATCAAAGGCATTAAATGCGTGAGACTTAACCGATGGCACCGTGAGAGGATAGTGTTAAAAGCTTAAGCTCGGACAAACACGAGTGCCAACCATTGCAAGAGAGACCCGGTCACAACTACTTTTCTGAGTCGTGTTTTGTGTAACTCGGGAAAGTGAGGGACTAAGGGGGGTAGTAAAAAACTTTCCTAAGTAAAAGCGAGCTTGAGATGATGAACGCGTGCAGGAGATGGGTTGATGGCGGAGGACGAGCTAGCAATAATTTACTGAGTCGTACTTCGTGTAACTCGAGAAAGTAAGGGGCTGGGGAGTGAAAACTTTCCTAGATAAAGAGAAGCAAGGCATTTCGCCGAGTCGTGCTTCGTGTAGCTCGGAAAAATGAGGGACTAGATGATGGGGGATAGACTAATGCTCGATACAAATAACTCGGTGTAGGAAGAAGGGACGATCGATGTAGAGGGAGAGAAGGCTCGAAGGAAGATATGATGACACGGCGAAGGTCGGTCGAGGGGTCATTGAGAAAGGTGACAAGGCAGCTAAAAATCTTAGACTGAGAGTGATTGAACATAATTATTGAAATAGCTAATTACCATGGAGGAAAGGTCGGGCTAAGAAAGTAAGAAGGAGATGAATCGGACCGAACCAACCTAGAAGGGGCCGAAGCAAGAAAAGTAGTGTAAGATAGGCGGTTATGAAGGTTTCCTAAATAATTTGGTGGTGGAATGCGGGAGATATGAAAGGAAGGTCGAGATAGATTAAGAAAGTGCCTAATTGTAATAAGGAAATAGTTCTTAAAGTAGTTTAGAAGTTTCCTAAGGGAGAAATCCCTCCTAGCTTGTATGAATAGGGGTTCTAGGCCTCAAGAGAGGCATAAGCAATTAATTGTACTCAAAGGCAATTCGTAATACAAAGAGAGTTGGAAATTTACTCTAGTTTTCCGATTGTGTTAAGTCGATTTTCCGGTGGTGTTGGCCTGCCGGCTGCCGTTCGACCATTTCGTGGGAGATAAAACTAAGACTGCTAAAAATACTAATTGTTCTTTTTGTTTTTTTTTTTTTCAAGTTCATGAATGAATTTGGAGCTTATTCAAGTTCGGTAACTTAATTGCTCACCCATAAAGTTAAGCAAAAATAAAGTTTTTTAACCGTGATCCACACAATAACTATTGGAACAGAATTGCGGTGGCCCCACACATTACGAATGTGCGATGGGTATCGTGCAAGCAATTGTGAAACGAGGCAAAACATAAAATCAAAAGGAGGGAAAGTCAGGAAATAAATAATTAAAAATTCAAAAAGAAAAAGAAAAAAAATTCCAAACCCTATAGAAAGAAAATAAAATGTATTAATCTGTATGTTCATTTGGTTGCTCTCCTTCTCCATGAAATAGGAAATGGAAGTCGAAGAAGAGAAAGAGATCGACGCCGTGCTGGAGAAAATCTGGGATTTGCACGATAAGCTCAGCGACGCCATCCATTCCATCACCCGAGCTCACTTCTTGAGCTCCATCAACAAGCCTCGCAAGCCCGACGATTTGTACTTCCACCTCCGCTCTAAGAAGCGAACGGGACCCGACTCCGACCAGAACGCCGGATGGAAGAACGATAGGCTTCGTTTTCGTGAAGGAGTTTAGAGTTGATGAGGAAGATGACTCGGCGGCGGTTCATGAAGCTAAGAGCCTCAATGCCATCCGAACCGCCCTCGAAAACCTCGAGGACCAGCTTGAATTCTTCCATGTAAGTCCCCGATTATGCATCTTTTGATTGCTAGTACCTTTCAGCGACTTATATTTTTAGATTTTTCGCTTAATGTTCTGAAATTTGATATTTGCGTTGGCATGCTTAGCCTAAATGTTCTGCTGCACAATTTCAATTTCAAAAAATTTCCACCGTATAGAAGATTGTTCTGATTATTATGGAGCAATATCCTGTAATTTGTGTTTTGGAGGATATAGAAGCAGAAATAGGATAGGAGGAACATAGACCTGTATTGTTTGAGTCTTGTTTACATAGACCTAAATCATTGGCGTTTTTCTTCTAATTTCATTGGAAAAACTGAATTTGTGTATAATTGAATCATGGGGTTTGTATATGGCAAGCTTATATTACTACTGATGTTACTCTATCAAGTACTTGTATTTATGTTAATTGAATGGAACCACTAGATTTTACAGTAATTTTGTTCTTCTTTCAATAAGAAAGAATGGTGATATTGTCAACATATTGTTGGATTTATTGGATCTCCTTATGTTTTGGAGTAACAAAAAATTCTATGTATACATCTAGAAATCCCCAATTACCATAGTCCAACATAACCATTTACTTAGTATATATGCTACTATAATTATACTGTTAGTAGAATCAGTAAAGGAAAACACTGGCAGTATGAAGTTGTTTTATTTCTGTAGTTGAGCGCTGGATAATCTTTTATGATATTTTTCACATGAAAATTAAGGAGTACAAGGCTCTGCTTCTACCTTGATAAAATGATTAAGATTGATGAACTTTATTATATTTCTTAGGATTTCCTTTGAGGTGCCAGAATGTAAGAATAGGCTTATTCTTCCAAATTGCAGAAGAATCTGTATATGCTGTATGTTATATAGCTTCATGTTCTGATTGATAAGTGTAAATTAACTACATTTGTTATTTAACTATAACTTGGGAGCTCCTTTTCAGCTGCCATTTTGTTGAAATATGTTTCCCTATGAAGTTTATTTACTGTATTTTGCAGACTGTGCAAACACAGCAGCGTGTAGAGAGAGATGTTGCACTTGCTCGCTTGGAGCAAAGCCGTATTATACTTGCAATGAGATTGGCCGATCATAAGGGTCAAAATTATAAATTCATAGAAGAAGCTCAAGCCTTGGTTGGAGATGTTCGGGATGCCAGTCATTTTGTTTCACCTGAAAGCCATTTTGGTTCTGCACCATGGTCTCCTGGTGAGAATTCCATGGCACCAAAAGGGAATTCAAATATTCTTCCAAATGTCCTATTGTCTAGTTTTAAATTTGTCAAGAAGTCCCTTAGAATGGATCATGTGGGTGGGGTTCTGGGTAATGCTGCTCTGGTTGCATTTAGTATGCTAGCGTTAATGCATATGCAGCAAGCAGGTTGCAAGGAAAGAAACTTTTTGGACTATCCACCAAGACGGGAATATGTCCTCCACAACCAAACTCATACCAAAGTTTCACAATGCAAGGGTTCATCATCTAGTGGTGTGAAGCAGTTGGAAGTGTTGTCAGCCAGGGGCTAGATTGAAAATTTAATGATGTAGCCATTCCTTTTGGCTGCCCTGCCTCGAAAACTTTGTTAATTGGTAGGAGAGTGCCTGCATATGTGATTATTGTTAAATGCTCGAGCATTCCAAGTCTAGCAAGCAAAACTTTTGTGTCCATTATTTGATCATTTATGGTGTTATGTTTGTCGATAAGGTGACTCTTTGGTCCTAATTTTCTACATGTCACAGACTTAAATGTAAATAAATATATAGAATTTTATGTGCTTCTCCCAAATTGTATTCTATACTTGGATCTCTTCTGGTCTAGTGCAACTTGCTATTTACTTTCTGCTCCGTGAAACATTCGGTTGGGATGGTATACTACTTTAATGTTGTTTCTTAACTTTCTTCAGTCTATATGAATTTATAGTGTTTGAAGTTTGTTAGTAGGTTTGTCCTGTAAAATATACATATATGTGAATGGACATTTATTAGTCTCTAAATTACTACATTTCTAGTTTAGGTTAAATCTTTAAAGTGACATTTTTAGTTCCTCATATATTGATTATTGATGAAAATTTTTGAAAATTTTAAATTTACATAATTTTTTTTTTGGGGATCATTTGGAGGGGGCACCCCCAGGAAATCATTTATGAATCAATATTCTCTTGGAAAAATAGTATAAAATGACAATTTTAGTGGTTATTTTGTGATACAAATATATATGGGGTCCATTTTCGATTTGGGTCGGGTCAAAGTGGATTCGAGTTCTTCGTAGTTAGACGAACAGATTGATATATAGCATGCACAAAACAGATAATAGGTGAATGAGACATTGGTTCTCAAAGTTGATCAATTTGAGTTGGAAAAATAGAGGGAAAAGCTTTAAGTAAGCCTTTGTCCCACATTGATTTGGGAAGTGAATTTGCACTAATATTTATACAAGAGCCTTTCTAGAATTTAGTGAATTGTGTAGCATATAGGCTCTTTCTTGTGCTCAGGGGTACAAATCAAATCCCAAAATGAGCTTGGGAAGGTGTGACTATGAAATTATTAAAAAGGAACGTGTTAGCCACCTTCCAGATTATCCCTTTCGTTTTTATGCTTGTTATTATCGCAAAAATATTATTTTTGTAATAATATTTCATAACATATTCATCCTATTAATATCTTTACATGATCTGCTAAAAAATAAAAAATACTAAAAGCAAAACTACAACTTGAGTTTAAGTAAGCTCAACACAACTATGTTGTTTAAACTAAAATGTCATACTTACATTCTCAAGAAAGCACTTTTCTGTCTTATTGAGTGAGTAACTTTAACCCTTTTTTTTTTTTGCCTTAAATTTTTTTTTTTTTAATTTTTTAAAAAGTGAAATGTGCATATGAAAGTTTTGCTCATCATATTTAATGCGAACATAAACAATTTATTAGTGGGTTGTAAATAATAAACAACAAATGCATGCAAATGAATAAAATAACTGTGCACGAAAGTAAATGTGTACAATATTTATACTGGTTTGATATGTGGTGTAATCTAGGGTTATGCATCGGGGTGGCAATTATTGCATGGACCATGGTTCACACAGCTGTGTGGACCAAAAATAAAATGTACATTATTTTTGTACTGAAGGTACATTATTTTTGTACTGAATGTACATTATTTGATAGATACTATCAAATAATGTAAATTCAGTACAAAAATAATGTACCCTAAAATAATGTATCAACAGTAAAAAAAATAATGTACCTTCAGTACAAAAATAATGTACTTTTTATTTTTGGTCTACACAGCTGTGTGGACCATGGTCCATGCAATAATGATTGTCGCAGGGTCGGGACGGCTCGAATGTGTGAATCACCAACGTGTTTGATTTTTGGTTCTTATTTTTTGTATATCCAATTCGTTGGATTTAGTTAGTTAAAATCATCGGATATTTATGTTTTTGGATTCAGACGGTTCTAATCGGATTTCGATTTTTGTTTGGATTTTTAAAAAGATATAAAAATACAAAATATATTAATTTTTAGTTAAGTCTTACAACTTACAAATTAGTAATTACAAGTTACAACTTTATAACTTGCAATTAGTGAATTAACTTAAAAAAATATATAAAACCTAAAAATCTGAAATACAAATATAAAATATAAAAAAATATACATTTTTCAAAATTAGATTGTCCAAATTACAATTTACAACAACTTCATGAATCAGTAGTTCACTAGTTCATCCTATTCAAATAACACATGTAGGGGTGAGCATTAGTCGGTTTTCAATTAATAACCGAAATAATCGAAAAAAAAAAAAATTACCCTTCCCATAACCGACTGAAATAATCAAATCAATATTCATAATCGAACCGATCGAATTTAATTACCTTACGAACTGTAATTTCTTAGAAATATTAGTCTAAACTCAAAAAAATTAACACTAAAAACACATATCACATAAAAATTTCTTAATCAAATGCTTATAAGTAATAAAAATTACAAGTCTAAGTGTCGGTTTCAATGGGGAATTGTTTGCTTCGAGACATCCCCATTCACCCGTTACTCGTAGAGTCCGCAGGCCGCAGGTCGCATGTCGACGGCGTAGAGTAGGGAGCTGGGAACTCAGGCTGAAGTCGTCGCAGCCTCGCAGGTCGTAGCAGTCATCAGGCAGAATGATGAAGAGGGAAAATGGAATTAGTGGATTTAGTGCTCAGCCGTTAGCGGCTTTGACTCCTCTTAGTGAAGATAGTGTATCATCATTAGGGGTGTGCATCGGTTGGGTATGGGCGGTTCGGTTATACAAAAATGGAAACCATTCGGTTAACAATTAATTATTTTAATACCCTAATCGCCAATTAATTATCGAAAATCCACTCGGTTTTTTAAAATTCGGTTTCGGTCGGTTAAAGCAGTTTTCGTAATAAATTCGGAAATACAAAAATAACACTGATTTAATCAAATATAATAAATTACAAAAGTACATTTTACAAGTTTAAGGACAAAATAACTTAGTAAATAACTAAAATAAGTGACCTAGTTAAACCATATGGCCATTTTACAAGTTACAACTGCAAATATACAAAATTAAGTGACAAATTAACTAAGTAAACTACATAATTACATATTTTGCAGAAGTAACAAACTACAAAATTACATAATAAGTGACTCCAGTCACCAAATTGTCCAATCTTTGCCTCTAGGGGCATCAAGTAACCAACTAACTGAACTAAGTGTAGCTGGGATTCTGTGAAGGTGAACTGACAAAAACCCAAAAACTGAAGTAGAAATGTACAACTACACGTAGTGAATCTGCTATTCCTCATCTTCCTCCTAATGAAAAGTTAGAACTTAAACAAATCAATCACAACTCACAAATAATAAATCATAATGAAAGGTACAATGTTTAAATACAAGGACCGGCTCAGCATGCTTTAACTTTCATGTCAAAACAAGGAATGGGGGCAAATTGCTACTTAAGTAGTTGAGTTATACCCACTACTCAGTGCAACATACCAACCCATAGCCTTTTTTTCAGACTATTGGTGGAAGCATCATCATTGCCAAAGGATAGAAGTAGAGAGATAAACATAAATTCAAAGAGGCAGCAGAGACAAGAGAGTGAGAGATACATTATTACCATGATATCATCAACTTAGGACTCCTAACATTCAAACCTGTTGCAAATTTGGCCCATTTGTTTTTGCCTCATAGTTCCAAGTTCCAACTGGCAAATTGCAAAATGGCAGCAACAAATAATAGTTGCCCAGCCACTTGCCATTTTGCCAATTGGCAACTGTCCAAGTGTCCAACACCTTACAGTTTCAAACGAAGTCAATTGAACAAAAACAGACAAGAATAAATGAATAAATTAAGGCTTAAGAGGAGTAGACTAGTTACAACAATTGTGGGAAGTGATAAACCAACTTCACTGCTCCCAGGTCCACTGCCACTCACCAGTTCTGCAAACAAACAATGAGACAATCAGACAAACAATAAGAGATTAAACAATCAGATTTAAAAAATTATCTAATGAAAATAAAGTTAACTAGTAGTTTAGTAGTTAGTAGTTACCTGTTTCTAATCTCTCCACCTCATCCATATTTTCTTCCACTGAGATGGGTTGATTTGGCAACCTCATCCAATCTTGGGCACACACAAGTGCTTCCGCTATCCTAGGAGTTAATGAACTCCTAAGTGCATCTAGCACTCTCCCACTAGTGCTAAAAGCATATTCAGAGGCTACAGTTGAAATGGGAACAACAAGAACATCCCTAGCTAATTGGGAGAGGATAGGAAACCTACTAGTATTGATCTTCCACCAATTTAAAATGTCAAAATCAGGATTTTCATCCTCCACAAGTTCCTCACTTAGATAGATTTCCAGCTCAGTTTTTTTGTCTTCCAACTCACCACTCTTTGCTCTTTACTTTTTTAACTGAGATTTCAGTTTAGACTGTGGTCTACCAATGGTGACAGATTCAGAGTGGGACTAGGATGTACCAGTGACAGCAGTAGTAGAATCAGCACTGACAAGAGTGACAGCAATAGCAGAAACAGAAGAACCATGCACATAGTCATTAAACAAATTCTTTAGACCAGTTAAAACATTGTTGAAACAAGATTTTCCCTCATCATCACCATACAGTTGTGTGAATTGGTATGGCATGTATGCAATTTTATCCCTTGGATCCAATATATTTGCATAAAAGATGATGGCATTCATTTTATCAGGATCACCCCAATATTTCTCAAACTTCATTTTCATATTTGAACCCATCAACTTAACAGAGGCAGATTCAGCTTCCACCATTTTAGACAACATGCAAGACAAGTCAGAAATTTCAGAGAAGAAATTATTGGCAGTCACATACAGAGAACAAAAAATCCTTAGGGTCATTTCATAAAAACATTTAAGCAACTTGACTATATGCTCAACAGAATACCAATCCATAAAATCTGGGACAGATTCACCTAAATCAGAGGAGAATGAACTATCATTTTTTTCATAGGCCTCAAATACCTTTTGATATGTGACTGCAGTCTTAATGATCAAATAGGTTGAGTTCCATCTAGTTGGTACATCAAGAGTCAAACTAGACTTGGCTTCCACCCCTATTAAATATGCAAGGTCCTTGAATTTTTTTAGCCTAGTAGGAGAATTTCTCACATATCTAACTGCATCCCTCACCTTCTCTACAGAATTGTCTACATCCTTTAACCCATCTTGGACAATCAAATTTAAGACATGTGCAATGCATCCCATGTGCAAATAATTGCATTTCACAGAAGAAACCCCCCAAGACAGCAACTTCTTTTTGAAGAAACCCATAGCAGTGTCATTACTAGAGGCATTGTCAACAGTCACAGTGAATATATTTTTTAGCCCCCACTCTAGAAGACAAGTTTCTAAGGCTTTGGCAATGTATTCCCCTCTATGTGAGATGACAGGGACAAACGATATAATCTTTTTGTGTAGCTTCCATTGGTTATCTATACAATGTGCAGTGATGCACATATAGTTTATCCTTTGGACTGAAGTCCAAGTATCAGTTGTGATACTAACTCTTTGGCAGGAAGTCCTAAACAGTTTCTTCAGATTTACCCTCTCATCAGAAAAAATCTGATAAATATCCCTACTTATAGTCCATCTAGATGGGATCTTAAATCTAGGACATGCAACAAGAATAAATTTTCTAAACCCTTGCCCCTCTACAAATCTGAAAGGAAGCTCATCAATGAGTATCATTTCTACTAGGGCCCTCCTAATTGCATCTTGATTGAACACCCAAGTAGTTAAGACCCCCACATTAACCCCACTCTCTGGACTACGACTAACCACATGCTGAAATGAAAGCAGAGATTGTCTAACATCTTTGGAGTGAGGATTCTTTAGGCAGTTAAGCATATGATGCCTTAAGGAAGATGTGCCATGCATTTTTGACTGACCACCATATAATTTTGCATAATAAATACACATTGCTTGCATAACCATACCATTACTATCTTTGACCTTCTCAAAATGATCCCATACCTTGGATCTGGAATCAACCTCCTTTTTTTTTTTGAAGGAACAGATTGAGGAGGAGGCACATGTTGCTGCTGAGATTGATTTCTCTCCACAACTTCTGCTTCCACCCTAGTAAGTTCCTCACTAGATAGAGGAGGAGGTTGCCCAGACAAACTAATACTCTCCATCTTTACAGATGAGATGTGTATTAGAAATCAGTAGGGAAAAAAGATCAAGTCAGTATAGTGTGGTTATACACTTATACAACTAGACTCATACAGTCAAACACAGATAGTAAGGTACACATTTAACTGATTTAAGGGTCCATAAATTTCATAAACTTATTTTTTTATTTCAGAACTTACAAAGTTAGAAAGTTCATCATTTAAGGGCTAATAGGGCTTCCACACTTAAATTGAATTAGGGCAAACCCTAATTTCAATGTAATCAGTATATCATAACAGAATAGCAGATCAAAGGCATAACAATAATTAAGGGCTTCCACACTTAAATTGAATTAAGACAAACCCTAATTTCAATGTAATCAGTATATCATAACAGAATAGCAGATCAAAGGCATAACAATAATTAAGGGCTTCCACGCTTAAATTGAATTAGGGCAAACCCTAATTTCAATGTAATCAGTATATCATAACAGAATAACAGATCAAAGGCATAACAACAGAACTACAGAATCACATATCAAACACAAATCCACAAAACTAGTAATACAAATATACAATAACAATAAAAATTTATGAACTAGGGTTACGGCATACCTCAAACGGCTCTGTAAACACAAAAAATTCGAAATTGTATATATTCACAATATCGGGTTACAGTGTGTGTGTAATTGAAGGTGCAGGTACAAAATCTCTGTATAGTCCTCTGATTCTTCACTGACGTGTTCTACTGAACTGCCTCCGTGTTTCAAGTGGCGTAGCCTCCGGGATTCAAATAGCGTAGCCTCTGGGATTCAACTGACGTAGCTTTCGGGATTCAAATGGCGTAGCTTTCCGGGATTCAACTGGCGTGGCCTTCCGGGATTCAAGTGGCGTGAACTTCAACAGAAACCGTCAAGCTTCAAGATCTGATCTTTAACCGATTCAAGTCTCTAACTTCTAACTGCTTCAAAGATGCCTTCACTACTCTCAAGTCTTCAATCTTCAAGGTGTTCTTCAAATGTGAAAATGAGGGCTCTATTTATAGTGGGGTGTGTAACCACTATCCCTCAACAAACTCTTTAATTTAATTATTAAATTTAATTAATTAATTATCTAAAGAAATGAACCTTGCCAACATTAAGTCTAGGTTCAAAATCCTATCATCTAATTCAAATTCAAATTAAATTATAATTATAAAATTCAAATATAATAAAATTATATTTAAATTATAATTATTATAATTATAATTAAATTTAAATATGAACTGGGCTTGGACCGTTAATTAATTCAATAGCCCAACATCAATTTAAGTGGGCTAATTAAATTAATTTAATTATCATGGCCCAATTAATTAAATCGGTCCATTAATCCGTCTCAAACTAAGCCCAATAATAATTTAATCGTTATATTTGTCGGTTCAAATTTCCCGTGTCTACAAATTGCCCCCTCGAGACTTGCCGGGACATGCTGCTCAATGCGCTTGGAGCGAGAAAGTCTTGAAATTTAAAATTTGACACAACCTTGGTCAATGGGTCAAATAATTGATCAAATTTTAATCAACCCATTAAGCTTGATGATCCATACTCAAAGCAAAACTTTATGTTCAGGCGCAAATGTATGTCTGGGCATTCCAAGCAATCCAAAATCTTTCTAATTACAATCGTAGTGCATTCTAACTTTGTGGCCCAATTATAAGCTTGAACACTTCATGAGCCCAAAAACAGGATTGGTTAGGTGCATCCATAAGCCCAAACATACCAAGACCAAATTGACTGCTAGTATGTTTAAACCATTAAAATAAAATAAAAAAAAAAAACCTTAAAGACAGTCAAACTCTCTGATCGTCAATAACCAATTGAATCAAACCCAAGCTCATCTCCCGCATAATTCTAGCAGCGTAGAAGAGCCCTATTACTGCTACAAAGGTTATCTCAATCTCAGGTGATATACTAGAATTTTAGAATTATTTCTGAACTCAACAACCGTGTTTCCCTCCTGATTATCAGCTCAGTAATCACAAATTGATTCCATGTTGGACTCAAACACTCCCAAATTACCTATAAATAGGGCCATAAGGCATCACTTTTCTCATCAGCGCTGGACAAGAAAACTGGGAAGAGTAATTCAGAAGATCGAGAAGAGGGATTCACAGAATTTCTGATCAGGTACATTCTTAAACAACTTCCTTTCATCTTGCCTACATGCATTTTCATTCGCAGGAGTAAGAAGGGCAACATTCAAGAACATCAAGAAATCAATCAAAATACTGTTGAAATATTTCATTTCCACTGTCAAATTGCTACAACGAAGAACAACGGGACGTCTACCGAGTAGAACAACCACCGGCGCGCGGTATCATTGATGCCGCCCGAGAGTGGGTTTCTACTCGGAGTGGACGGATTTCCGTTGTTGACAATCAAGATACTGCCAAATTTTTTTCTTCCTCTCCACTGTCAAATTGCTACAATGAAGAGCAACGGGAAGTCTACCGAGTAGAACAACCACCGGAGCGCGGTGATGCCGCCCGAGAGTGGGTTTCTACTCGGAGTGGACGGATTTCCGTTGTTGACGGAGTTCCCCATCGGACTGCTCAACTGCCAACCGCCAACGCTGCCTCCTCTTCAATAGCACACTGCCGCCAAACTTGTAGAGCAAAGAAGAGGGAACGAACATTGGGCTATTGTCGTTGGATTGCATCGCGGAATTTTCCCCTGCTGACGTCGCCAATCGGTGCTGCTACGTCTACTGGAGGTCGCTGCTTAAACTTTTATCCATAGTTCAAACAGAAGATGGAGACCCACCGATCTTAAAATTATGAGAGCAAGGGGTGCGCCTATGCTCCTAAAGAGAACTATAATGTCGACAGTGTTATTGACGAAGACCAGAGCCGAGCTCTTTTAATTGATAAGGCTGCCTTCATCATTTAAAGAGAGAAAAAAAAAACCTAGTTTCAATGTGGCGCTGTCCTCCACGCATGTCATCACCTTTAATTATGATGGAGACAACACCATGACACACATACACTCTGTTTTGCTTCTTGTTTCTCTGTTTCTGTTTTTTTCTTTCGTTTTTTTTTTTTGCTTTTGTTTTTTTTTTTTAAATCACTTTTTCGTTTCTTTTGTTTTGGATTCCTAGGGTTTTTTTTGCTTTTCCCTTTTCACTTTCTTTTTCTGTTTCGTTTTTTTTATATATATTGTTTTTCACGTTTTTTTTTTTTTTTTTTTTTTTTTTTTTTATTTTGTTTTTTTTTTAATCTTTTGTGTTTTGCTTTTTCTCTTGTTTTTTACTTTCATAACTCTAAATAACAACAAAGTTAATTATTACTATTATATTATACCTTAGATCATAATAATAATAATAATAATAATAATAATAACTTTGTTAATAATGATGAAAATAATAATAATAACCTTAATCATTATCATCATTATTTTTTGCAGTAATTTTTCTCAATTTTGACATAATCTCAACGCGGCTCAAAGATGGTGCAATTTCAAGACCAATGGTTCGAAGGACAAAAGAAATTGGTGATATCAAGCACCAAGAGCGACCATAAAGTCACATTGGCCGTCAATCAACCTCTTGTATCTCCTTCACCGCCAAAGCTCACGGTGTCGTATCACGAACGCAATTGGACTCCTGAGTATAACATTCCACCGTCCAAAGTGTGGACTTTGCAACCGGGATTGAAACACGAACCTTTCACGGACATGCTTCCCACGCTGGGGAATCGCATGGAAAAGAGAATAAGAAATCTCGACCAAATGCTACTCACAACCCAAGTGGGATCCTTGAAACTGCTCCTAGATGGTCACACGTGAGTGAAGCACCCTTCGTCGAACTAAACATCCCCCCAAATCTTGAACAGGAAGTCTACTTAGCAGCATTTCTAGCGTGTTGGCTCTGTACGTTCGCACTACCGGGCAACCCAACGGCAACCATTCGCCCTGAGACGTTTAATATGGCGTGCAAAATGGTGAAAGGGATTAAGGTATGCCTCGCACCTCCAGTCCTTGCCAGCATCTACTGTGGGTTAAACTCGATTTCATAGTCTTTCTCTCTTGGTCAAATCGGCATCCCCTTCCCCATCCATTATGTATATGGATGGCTAGCAGCTTACTTCAATACTCACTTCAAGACCCCTAGCCTCATGTTGTTGTCTCCAAAGATGGTCACTTCTTCCGGAGAAGGCGGTGCTAAGCATTACGACAGAATTGATGCTCGTAAGAGGATTTTTAAGGGCGAACACGCGTCTTGGCTTTGCACATCTCGTCAAAATGGTAGAGACTTCTTTTTCTGTGATGACAAGAGAGGGGGTAAAGATAATTTTGAATATTTCATATGTTTGCGCCCTGGTTTTCTTGTTTTACGCCAAGGACGCCAATGTAAGGCTGAGCCTTATGTACCCCATCGCTTCAGTCGTCAGTTTGGATTCTACCAAGCATCTGCCCCCGGTCTGTTACTGATGGATGACCGCGACGTCACACTTGCCAAGGGATTTCAACTCCATCGCCAGTATGAGCACTACAACTCTCTATCTAGGGCAACATTTCCCATGAACCCGGCTATTCCAAAGAAACATGTCTTAGACACCTACAAAGCCTGGTTGGTTGACGTGCATGCAAATCTCCTTGAGAATCGCATTAAAGACATAGTCGTTAATGGTGACCCAAACGTGACAGTTAGAGAGGGAATAACTCAAGAGCAAAGGGATCAATTGGATGCTTTGAGAAAAGGCAAAGCACCAGTACAGGATGCCTCCCACGATCAAGTGTCAGAACATGCAACCCAAAAGAGAAGGGAGGAGCAAGTGAGGCACCGAAGCTCGGACGAGGATGTTGACAGTGATCGTAATTTTAAACGAAACAGAAGACCATCGACTGAGGTTAGGAAACTTTCCTAAACTTTTCCCTTTCACAATGATTCAAAATCTTAGCGCTATTGATATATGTATTCCTTTTATAGGGTTCTGCTGGGCTACATGTCAGTAATGACGTCCGGTCGTCGAATCAACATTCTTCTATAGGCGAGGTGGAACATAGCAACAGTTCTGAATCCCACAATCAAGTGGTAGCATCTCATCAATCACCGTTGCCCTCAAACCCACCTCACAAAGGAGCACGACCGGAACCGTCTCATGTGTCTATTCTTCCTGGTGCAGATTCCTTCATGTCAAAGTATATGGCCATGATCGCAGGCATTTGGAATGAAATCTGCGAGAAGCTAAAGGAAACTCTAGCTGAAAGTGTTTCTTCTTTCAAAGGAAGTGTTGAGAGACAAATCCAACTCATGAAACATAACGCGGTAGACCTGTCATCATTAGAGAATAGAGTGGACGTTTTCTTTAAGAAGGCTGAGGATTATGATAAGATACGGTCCAAGCACTCAGAAGCGATGTCAGTTGAAACTCAAGTTGCGGAGTTATGCTTGACGCAAAGTGCTCTTAAGGATGCTCAACAAAAGCTCTCTGAAACTCAAACCCTTCTATCGGAGAAGCAAAAGATCCTTGAGGATGCTGACGGACAAGTGACCCTCCTAGAAGAAGCTATAAAGGAAGCAGAGAAAACCATAAACGATTCAAGGGAGGAGTTGACAAGGATCCATGATGAAAGGCCAAAGCTCCAGGAACTTGTGACTGAGGCTCAAGAACAGCGCAACACATCACAAGAGGCTGTGAATTCTGCTGAAGAAAGTGTGAAACGCATTCAGGAGACTCCCATGTTGACAGATGAAGATGAAGATAAGCTTTCCTTAGCAGAGAAAGATCTAGAAGCAGACAAAGCAGATTTGATGAATTTTCGAATATTGTAGATCTTTGATGTTTAGATGTCGTACTCCTTTAGTTTACGCTTTTTATTTCGTCTTTGTATGAGTTATTTTCTTTTGAAACGAGACTTCGACATGAGTTAAATTCAATATTTTTTTCCCTTACACGAGACTTGCAAACAATTTTCTTTGATCACAAGTGTGAAAATGAGCTTGAATAAACCCCAAATGAGTCACTCCGAAATCAACTAACGAGAGAATCTACTTTAAATCATAACCTACAATGAAATGATTAAACTTCAATGAATCTAAGTTGTTTCGAACGGACTTGACACAAAAGGATTTATTTTAATTATGACTGAACTTAGAGGAGAAAGTGTTTCTAAGCTGCCTACGTACTCCTGCGAAGGAGATCAAGTCAAACGTAGTTCTAATGATATTTTTTTAATAAGTAAAGCCGTTCACAGTTTTAACTCATGCGGGCCAGGAGCGTCTATGACTTGTGTTGATACCCTAAGTTTAAGGGTAGTAGAGCTTTTTAGGAATCTCCCATTGATCAGACCAACCTTCAAACCATCTTCACTAACCAACTTGTAAGCCCCACCAGTGTATACTTCTTGAACCACATAGGGACCATCCCATTTTGGAGTGAACTTGTGGCTGGGTTTCCTTGTCACAATGATTAGTCTTCGAACAACTAGTACCTTGTCACCAATTTGAAAGGAACGGGTCTTCACCCTTCTGTTAACGGCTCTTGACATACGAGCTTGATAGCATTCCAAAGCTTTTAACTCAGCCAAGCGTAATTTGGCATTTTCTTCATCAGTGAGATCCTCTTGTATGGCCAACCTTAAAGAAGGTATTTGGCGCTCTAGAGGCAAGACTGCTTCCACGCCATACACCAAAGAATATGGAGTGCTTTGAGTAGGTGTGCGGTATGTGGTTCTATATGCCCATAACGCTTCTTCAATTCTGTCATGCCAATCACGTTTTGATTTTGAGACCACTTTTTTCAATAGATTGCATAGGGTCTTGTTAAAAGCTTCCGCAAGCCCATTCGTAGCTGCGTAATACGCTGAGGAGTTCCGCTGCTGAAAGTCGAACAACTTGCAGATCTTGTCCATCAATTTATTGTCAAAGGTTTTCCCATTATCAGTCAAGATATATCGTGGGATGCCGAATCGATAGATGATATGGACATGGAGTTTTCCTTTTTTACTTCTTTTAATGCCACGGCTTCTGCCCACTTTGAAAAGTAGTCGGTGGCGGCCAATATGTATGTATGCCCTGCAGATGACTTGGGTGTAATTGGGCCAACCACATCAAGTCCCCAAGCATCAAACGGCCAAGATGCGACTGTTGGGTGTAGAGGTTCTGGTGGTTGATGGATAAAGTTTGCATGAACTTGACAAGCTTGGCACCTTCGAGCATAATCTATGCAATCCTTTACCAAGCTAGGCCAATAATAACCCATTCGTTTAATGTGGAAATGCAACTTAGGGCCGGACTGATGTGCACCACAAACCCCTGAATGACCTTCTTGCATGGCTTGTAATGCCTCTTCTTCTCCTAGACATCGGAGCCAGACTCCATCAAATGAACGACGATACAACGTCTCATTATAGTAGATGAAGCGAGGAGCTCGGCGCTTTATATCCACCCTCTTGCGAGGATCTTCTGGTAACTTCCCATCAGTGAAATAGTCAATCAACGGCTGCCTCCAATCATCTTTGGCAATGTCATAAACGGAAGCAGTAGGGAGTTCGACAGTCTCATCGACTGAGCCATCTTCGTTGAAGATAGGTGGAACTACCCACTTTTGACATACTTGTACTCGAGCAGTAGGATGAGCAATAGTTGAAGCCAATGCGGCTAAGGCGTCAGCTTGCTTGTTCTCTTTCCTTGGTACATGTTCAATCGTGACGTCCCCTAACCATTGTATGAGTATCTTTGCGTAGTTGTTGTATGGGACTAACTCTGCTTTCCTCACTTCGTACAGACCCATCACTTGGTTGACGACCAACTTTGAATCTCCATAGATGTTAATTCTCAGCTGTTTCATGTCAACTGCTATTTCTAGTCCCAGTATCAAGATGCTTGATACTCAGCAACATTGTTTGAACATGCCTCTGTCAAGGTGAATGAATATGGCAACACTTCACCTTCCGGGGTGATGAACACAACTCCAGCTCCTGCTCCTCCTCTATGCGCAGCTCCATCAAAATACATCTTCCATGGGGGTAGGACTTCAATGATAAGCACATCCTCATCAGGTAGGTCATCAGATAACTCCCATTCAGTCGGTATTGGGTGGTCTGTTAAGAAATCGGCTAAAGTTTGCCCCTTGACAGACTTTTGTGGCACATAGACGATTTCAAACTGTTGAAACAATAAATACCACCTTGCCAGGTGGTCAGAGAGAACGACCTTCGCCATAACAAACTTTACCGGGTTCGCTTTCGACACAAGTTGAATGATATGAGCTTCAAAGTAGTGCTTAAGCTTTTTGATGGCGAACACGAGTGCCAAACATAGCTTCTCAATTGGAGAGTATTTTAACTCATTTGGGGTCATCATTCTACTGAGATAGTAGAGGGCATTCTCTTTCCCGTTGTCATTTTCTTGAGCGAGCAGGGCACCCACAGAGCTTTCTTGGGCAGAGATATAAAGGATCAGTGGGCGACCGTGAACAGGAGCGGTTAACACGGGCGGCTGCATCAAGTACGATTTGATACTTTCAAACGCGTTCTTGCACGCCTCGTCCCATACGAACGGGGTGCCCTTCTTCATTAGCCGACTGAAGGGTTGACATCTTCTTGCCAGGTTTGATATGAACCTTCGGATGTATGCTAACTTCCCTTGTAAGCTCTTAAGCTCATGAAGGTTTCGTGGTTCGGGCATATTCATTATAGCGTCGATCTTAGCTTGTTCGATCTCGATGCCCCTATGTCGAACAGTGAACCCAAGAAACTTCCCAGCAGCAACCCCAAAAGCACATTTCAAGGGATTCATCTTAAGTTGAAACTTTCGCAAGCGGTCAAAGACTTTTCTTAAATGTCCCAAGTGATCTGTGCGAAGTTTTGACTTTACAACCAAGTCATCGACGCAGCATTACACCATTTTGTGAAGCATGTCATCAAATATTCTCTGCATAGCCCTTTGGTATGTAGCACCTGCATTTTTCAAACCAAAGGGCATCACTTTGTAGCAATAGATGCCTTTAGCAGTTCGGAACGCTGTCAACTCCTCATCTTCCGGCGCCATGCGAATCTGATTGTAACCAGAGGAGCTATCCATGAATGACATGATCTCGTGCCCAGTTATAGCATCTATCATCAATTCTGTGATGGGAAGTGGGAAGTCATCTTTTGGGCATGCAACATTAAGATCCCGAAAGTCTACGCATACGCGAATTTGGCCGTTCTTCTTGCGCACAGGCACAATGCTGGATATCCAAGTTGGATATTTCACTTCACGAATAAATCCAGCCTCTATAAGTTTGTTGACTTCTCCTTCAATTGAGGGAATAAGTTCAGGGCGAAAGCGCCGTTGAGCTTGCTTGACTGGACGACATGCCTTTTTCACTGCCAGGCGGTGTACTTCCACCTTTGGGTCTAACCCTGGCATTTCCTTGTACGTCCATGCGAACACATCAATGTACTCTTTTAGTAATTCGACATATATTTCTTGATCTTCATCAGAAAGAAGTGTACTAATGAAGATCGGCCGAGGATTCTCATGAGTTCCTAGATCAACCTCCTTTAATTCGTCTATTGCAGCTCGTACCCCTTCCTCTAGCTCGTGGGGTGCCTCTTCTGCGTCTTCTTCCTCAATCGGGGTTTCATCACATAGAGTGATGTGGAAAGACGACGCCTCCTCGCCTTGAGGTGGTTCTACATCATCACTTGAGCCAATGCTTTCCTCATTCCCCCCTTTTTGTACACGAGTGTGTACAATTGTCCTAGGTTGGACTTTCAGCACTTTTCCGCATGAAATATGAATATCTGTTTCTCGTCTCATATGAGAAGGAATCATGCTTCGAGGCCTTTTAGAAGGTTCCGCTTCAACAGGATAACTTGCGTTGTTTTTCACATCTTGGACAACTCCAAGTCGATCATGGATTGACTTTCTTTTGGGGGCTTGAGGGTTTGACCCCAATCTATCAAAGACTGAGCGTTGAGACTCTATCTTCCCCATTCTCTTGAAGACTGACTTCCTTTTGCCATTGGTAGGAGTGAGTTGTGGATCACACTCACCTTCATCTGTAGATATACAATTGCTTGTAGCTCTATTTATAAAAATTCGCACAGGTTTAGGAGGGACATAGCCTAATCCTTTGCGTGCATGTGGCTCCTACTGCTTTGACTTGCCTCTACCACCGGCTTCTGGAATGGGCCTACCCAATTTCTGCGGTTCCTTGGGGTCGAAGCCTGCTTTAAACAAGAGTTTATAGGCATTGGGGTCAAAACCATCTGTGCGTTTCTCGGGCAATGTCTGACTTGTTCCCACCCGCACTTGATCTTCCAATGGGTTGACCGGTGTACTTTTTAATGGTTCAATTCTTGTCAATGGGAAAACAAGTTCCTGGTCACAATGACTTTGGTCTGCGACTTGCTTCCCCTTCCATTTTAGATCGGGGGGTGTATCATCACTACTCTTATCAACATCGTCTTCAACGACTTGTTTCTTTAAGTAAAATTTCGCATCTGCAAAGTATGACTCTGCGTCGGTGAATGGGATTTCATCGGCGACGACCTTCTCTATCACACCGCCTTTCTCAAACATTAAGCATTGGTGCCATGATGAAGGAACTACTCCATTTTCATGTATCCAAGGTCGACCCAACAACAGATTGTAGGATGTTCTTGCATCTATCACATAACACAAAGTACTTGAACTCAAAGATCCGATCCTGAGATCGAGTCTAATAATACCCAGGGCTCTTTGCCCGCCTTGATTAAATCCTTGGATCATCAAGCGGCTTTGCGAGAGCTCATCGGTTGAAATACCAAGTTCTTTCACAGCTCGGAGTGATAGAATATTCACGGACGATCCTTGATCAATCAAAATTCTTTTAATCTTTTGTTCGTGAGCATAACCTTCAACAAACAGTGGTCGATTGTGAGGGGTTCCACCCAGTAATAGATCTTCATCTTTGAATGTTATCTCGGTGGTGAAAGATGTAGCCTTGTGGACTTCGATCTCGTCGCTTCCTTCGACCATAGGGAATGAACATTCTCCAACTTCAACATGCTTTTCCTTAGTGTTCAGGCCAACCCCAAGAATATTCGTCCTATGTTGATGAAACACCTTTGGCATGTATTGAGCCAGGGTAACCGGTGTTCGCGGCTTGTTGGGATGCCCCTTCTTCTTCACGTCAGAAACGGGGTCTCTTGCTGGCCTTTTCTTAATTCATCGCTTCGTCATTCTCTTCAATGGCCTAACAGGCCCAGCATCATTCCTTTGCTTTCTATGGGTAACGAGCACCCAATCCCTCTCGTAAACTGGATCAACTTGTGGCGGCTTCGAGTGTTGTCCCCCAGTATGTTTCACAATAAAGGGAAGCGGGCGTTTGCACTACTTGCCCCCATCTTTCTCATCATCCTCCATGAGTAATGGTGCAAACATTCCACATGAGATTTGGTTAGAGCTTGCAGTCGCATCAGTAAGTTTAATCTTTCCATCGCGAGCTAGCGCCATCACCTTGTCTTTAAAGACAAAGCATTTCTCAATTGGGTGTCCGAGGAGGCGATGATATTTGCAATATCTGGGGTCATCCACCCTAGCAGCTTCTTCGGGGCGCTTCATCTAGGGTAATTCAATCAACTTGAGTTTTAATAACTCATCAAACATGGGCGAAACGTCAGAGTCCAAGAATGGATACTGTTTCTGCTGCATCTCTTCAATAATTCTAGTTCCCCTTGATGGCCCAAAGAATGACCTAGGCCTAGGCTTCTCAGTCACTTTGGTGAAAACCCGCACTGGTGTTGTTTTCACGTTCAAAGCTTCCTTCTTTTCTTGCTTTGGGAAGGGTTTGCCCCCTTTCTTGACTTCTTGCCTTGCAGGTGCTTTGGAGGAGCTAGGCATACTTGACATATTAAGCCCTACGTTGTTTTCAATACTTAACTCCATGTCGTGGGCACGGCTGGATAGTTCCTCAAACGTCCTAGGCTTGATACCCTACAGGATGTATGATAGCCCGAAATGCATGCCTTGAATACACATTTCAATTGCAGAACTTTATGATATCCTTTCTTTGCAGTTGAGGCACAATTCCCTCCATCTCTCAATGTAAGCGCCTGCGCGTTCATCCTTCCATTGGCGAGCGGTGGTGAGCTCCAAGAAGCTAACAGTTCTTCTCGTGCTATAGAAGCGAGTCAAGAATTCATGCTCCATGTCACTCCAGCTGTCAATGCAGCCATTCTCCAAGTCAGTGTACCAGTCAAAGGCAATGCCCTTCAAAGAGCGGACAAACTGCTTGACGAGGAAATCTCCGTATGTCCCTGCATCGTTGCAAGTTTCCACAAAGTGGGCGATGTGCTGTCTCGGGTTGCCTTTTCCATCGAACTGTTGAAACTTGAGAGGTTGGTAGCCCAGCGGCATCTTCATTTCTTCAATCCTTTGGGTGTAAGGCTTGGAGTAAGTGTATGAAGGTTGTCTTCCCTCGAGTCTCCCTTTGATTGCTCCCATGATATAGTCATTCAGCTGTTCGACGGGTATCATGCCCCCAGAAACTTGAATACTCCCTTCAGCGGGATGTGGGCGAGAGGTAGTCTCTTCCATGTGCCTGTTTTGATGACGTGGTGACTCGACGTCAATAGCCTCTTCTTGGGTTTGAGGTCGTTTCTCGGAAGCTCGACTTGTTTCGCCATTCTTTCCGCTTTCCACCTTTTCACTTAGATCATTGATCCTCCTTTCCTGACTGTGAAGAAGCCCGCTTATTCCCTCCAGAGCTTTGGTGATGTTTGCTAGCTGTTCCTCCACCGAAGCTGCGTTTGTTGCCATAGCGGGCATGACTGTGTAGACGTGGGTCCACTCCGAGGCTGGTTTCCACATCGGTGATGGATGAGATATGGGAGATGAGCTTCTGCTGCTAAGGGGCTCGCTTGATGGAGTAGGACTCGCAGGGCCCTTGCTGCTGGTAGTTGTACTTGAAGGAGTAGGACTCGCAAGGCCCTTGCTGCTAGTAGTTTCCGTCGTAGCGGATGAACCCTTGTCATGTGCAGCGTTTCGTGACCTGGTGGAGCCGCCTCCAAGCCTTCGGACAATGTTGCGGGCGATGCATTGGGTCTCGTCCAACCCCACGCCTAGGTCCCTTGCTCGGCTTCGAGTCAGTGCCCCTTGTGCCCCATGCCTGTCGAAGCCGGCTACAGAAGATGTCTTAGAGCCGGTAGCTTGAGCGTAGGTCTTCTTGGATGAGGGATTTCTTGACGCCATTTAGATTCTTTGTATAGCTTAGAAGTGAAGAGATGAGAGGCAGAGTGGTCCCACCAGGCGTGCCAAAATCTGTAAACACAAAAAATTCGAAATTGTATATATTCACAATATCGGGTTACAGTGTGTGTAATTGAAGGTGCAGGTACAAAATCTCTGTATAGTTCTCTGATTCTTCACTGACGTGTTCTACTGAACTGCCTCCGGGTTTCAAGTGACGTAGCCTCCGGGATTCAACTGACGTAGCTTCCGGGATTCAAATGGCGTAGCTTTCCGGGATTCAACTGGCGTGGCCTTCCGGGATTCAAGTGGCTTGAACTTCAACAGAAACCGTCAAGCTTCAAGATCTTTAACCGATTCAAGTCTCTAACTTCTAACTGCTTCAAAGATGCCTTCACTGCTCTCAAGTCTTCAATCTTCAAGGTGTTCTTCAAATGTGAAAATGAGGGCTCTATTTATAGTGGGGTGTGTAACCACTATCCCTCAACAAACTCCTTAATTTAATTATTAAATTTAATTAATTAATTATCTAAAGAAATGAACCTTGCCAACATTAAGTCTAGGTTCAAAATCCTATCATCTAATTCAAATTCAAATTATATTATAATTATAAAATTCAAATATAATAAAATTATATTTAAATTATAATTATTATAATTATAATTAAATTTAAATATGAATTGGGCTTGGACCGTTAATTACATCAATAGCCCAACATCAATTTAATTGAGCTAATTAAATTAATTTAATTATCATGGCCCAATTAATTAAATCGGTCCATTAATCCGTCTCAAACTAAGCCCAATAATAATTTAATCGTTATATTTGTCAGTTCAAATTTCCCGTGTCTACAGGCTCAAAGAGTCAAAGACTCAGTCTCTAATGAGTCTACT
>CM008343.1:30462611-30478960 GCA_002525835.2 Ipomoea batatas
CCTTTGCCAATTAAATTCTTGGGACCTTCTGGCGATTATTACCATTGTCAGAATTAAAGCCGCCTTATATATAGGTCCACTCACATAAAAACATGTTCTTAGGAAAAAACTATTAACTAGTCTCTATTGCTAATTTGTAAAAATCTAACAAATCTTATTGAATTTGAGAAAAAAAATTATGCGTTTACATTATGGAATTCTAGAATTTGAGAAAAAAAGCCGCCTTATCCTGGAATTCTATTAACCACTCACATTCTTTTGTAATAACTCATAAATTATACATAAAATATAAATCACACTTGATAATTGATTCGATTTACATAGGGTTGGCAAAAAGTGTTTTTTTTTTTAAATCAATTTATGATGAATGCATGAAGAACCCAGAAGAAATAATGGCTGATTATTCCATTCTTTCAATCTGGTCTCGAGTTTCTATTGAAGCAATAAAGATCAATAGAGTTATCGTTTAAACGACATATTTCAATTTTATTTATTATTTTCAATGTATTGTGGGCCTTGTGGCCATACATTACAATCTTATCTTTATCGCACTGTAACATATACACTTGGTATGAACGTAGACATCAATGCCATGCATTACTGACCCTCCAGCTACGCTCCAAAACTTGTTTGGTTTGGAGTTAATGCATAGTCAACATTGCCGATATATAATAAAGTCGCAAATCACAATATATCAATGCTAGGTTGAATTATATGGCATGCATTATTGCTCCTCTTCAATCATATGCGCTGATTCTTTCCGTGAAAAATGGATTAAATCTCAACAATTGATTTCATCTAGATCAAACATTTTAAATATAGAAAAATCTACGAACTTAATCAATAAAGTTATGCCCTAACGGGAACTAATTATTTATTGAAATAAAAGGCTCATACTACCTCCGTCTCAAAATAGTTGTCTGGTTCGTTTAACGAGGCTTGATTGAAGTAAATTTTAATCCAATTTTTCATATTATTAAAATTAACATTAATATATAAAATTTATATATTTAGAAACTACATTAAAATTACTATTAAACACAAAAAATTAAATTTAAAAATAATAAAAAATTACTAAAGAAAATAGGCAAAGAAGGAAGAGTTGATTTGACCAATGAATAGTAAATAGGACAGGTAAAATGGGACAGAGAGAGTATTATTTTAATTTTAATATTTTTTTTATTGTTTTTCTTTTTTTTTTTTTGGTGATGAGGGGGGACCCCGGGGTCCCTTGGTTAGTGGAGCCTGCTAGTAGCACAACCTGAGGCGTCACGCAGCAGAAGAAACTTCAAGTCTTCAGTAGCATTATCCATAATCGTCGTTCCCCACTGGGAGGTTTGTCCCATGTTAGCCAAGTAATGAGCACATTGGTTACCTTCACGGAAGATGTGAACAACTTTAGAGTCTTGGAAGTGCCCCAGGAGCAGCTTACAATCCATGATCAGAGTATTAGCTTCAGGGTTAGGACCACTGTGGTTGCACAAGACCTTGGCCATAGCTTCAGAATCCGTTGCAGCGATGATTTGTGTGCATCCCCGGTTTTTTGCGATCAAGAGACCTTCTCAAAGACCCCAAAGTTCAACCTGGAAACTATTCGCTAGACCGATATTGCAAGTGTAACCCACCGTCCAATTACCGTTGTGATCCCGGAGGAGACCTCCCGCGCTAGCGAGACGGGAGTTGGTTATCCAGGCACCATCAGAGTTCAACTTAATAGTATCAGCCTCCGGAGTAGACCAGACGACCTAATGCTGAACCGCCGGCAGAGGACCATTTCTTTGCGAGAGGAGATTAAGCACTTCATTAGCATCCATAACACTACGGGAGATAATGTCTCTTGGTGTTAAGATTTTGTTGTCGAAGACCACTCCATTCCTGGACTTCCATAGATTCCAAAGGATGTGAGGAAAGAAAACACCCCACGTAAAGCCAGCACCGGCTTGGTGCAGGTGCAGCCTGCAAGCAAATTCCATCCATTTTCCCAGTGGCAGATGGTTGGACGACCGGAAGGTGGCCGGAGGCGCCGCCAGCTCCCAGCAGTCCTCTATGACACCGACGAAGCAGGTGGTCAAGAGTTTCGTCATCAAAACTGTAAAGGGGGCAGGTTGCATCTTCCGTGAGTCCTCGGCGCTTGCGTTCAACGTTGACCAGAATCCCGTTCTTGGTGATTTTCCACATGAACAGTTTGGTCCTTTCAATGTAGGTGGATTGCCAAATCCATGTGTGGGAGTGGTCGCTAGTAGAGGAACCTGCAATACGAGAAAAAGCCGAATACACAGTTACCATACCTGTTTCTGAGTGCGGCCAATGAAGCTTGTCCTCCTGCGCCATGTTAATAGGAATGGGCGTAGCACGAATAGCGTCTACCACATCAGCCGAGAGAAGGTGACTCAGAGCAGCGGTGTCCCAACTTTTTTGGTCTGTTAAAAAGTCGCACACTTTTAAGTTCGTGGATGTGGATCGGGCTTCAAAGTGGACCCTGGAGGCTAAAGGACCATCACCCGACCACCAATCATCCCAGAAATTAATTCTGTTACCATTGCCTACGTTCCATTTGGTCCCCTCTACGAGCACTTTTTTGCCTTTCATGATACTTCTCCATCCCCAAGAGCAGTTAGCAATTGCCTGCATGTGTAGGAAATCAGCCTCCTTGACCCAAAGCTTGTCCTGGTTAGAATGAACTTGCCAAGCCATTTTGGTGAGAAAAGCCAGGTTGAAATCTCGAGCCATTCTAAGACCCAACCCTCCATTCTCTTTTGGATTGCAGATTTCAGACCACCGGATAGTATGGATTTTTATTGTTTTTCTTACTTCAGCCTCTATTATATCATTTACTTTTTCCAAATATTACTTCATTCGGATAGTGTAAACTTTAGTAATAGAATATTTCGTTAACTATGTTTATTTTAATTTACTTATTGATTTTTATAAGGAAGGTCTTAGCTTCGAACCCATTCAATCAAAATTGGCATAATACTATGAATAGAGTTAATTCCACCAAATGTCCCTTGTCTTTGGTGGCAATTCTAATTTTAGTTCCAGCTTATAATTTTTGTCATTTAACATTCCAGACTATTATTTTTATACACTTTTAGTCCTTTTGATAATTTTTTCAGTAAGATCCTATTTTTAGTAGGGGCATTTTCGTCTCTTCATATTTTATTTTTATTTAACCGGTTTTCACAGGTTATGTTAACCAAGCCGGTTCTTCTAATTATTAGGACTCAACCGACAAATCCCTAATCAACTTCAATTCATCTACTTGAGTTCAGGGCTTCATCGATCATCCTCCTTCATGCGAAGAACGAGAGCGTACACCGGTACTATAAAGGAGAGTAAAGGGGAAATTTATCTATTTTTGGTGCTTTTATCTTTCTCTTTGGATATATGCATGCCGTTTTCCTTCCCAGGTTTTAGATTCTTTATATTTGTGGTGTTCTGAATTCAAGATAGAAACATGAGGAGTTAAGGATATCTTCAATTTCATCATTGGATAATTTTTGTGTGTTTGTTAGATCTGTTTTCTTGGTTTTTGTGGTTATGAGTGAATTCCATAATTTTTTAGATTTGGGATGGCATGACAGATTCTGTGAGGTGTTTTTGCAAAAAAGAATAAATAAATAAATAAATAAATAAATTTGATAGCTAGTGTCTAATCAAGATTTTTTTTGACACCTCTACCTTATCTAATTTTATGTAAACATGTTGATTAGGGAAACAAAGAATGTGGTTCGTCCCGAGAGCGAAGAGAATAATATCAGGATGGTTAAAGAAGAACAACTAGTTAGAAGAAGAAAATAAGAAGCTGCATTTAAAGCTTAAAGAAAGGGTGTGTGGAGTGAATTTGTCTTGTTGTAATGACAGAAGAGTCAATGTAAGTTTAGTGTTGTTAGTAGGTCTAGTTGTGAGTGCAATGTTTATGTATTACATTGTTGCTAGGGTGAAATCCAATGGTCTCATGCTTCCTTAAAAATGAAGTTCAAGTGTATTGTGGTTTGTATGAATTCACATACTATTTATGCAATGTTGTTTGACTTCATCTTTATTATATAGTGTTTATATAACATGTTTCTGCAGGATATGAATTCATACTGCATTACATTGTATTTAAGTTATTTACATTGCAATTAATTAACTATTTCTTTCAGAATAAAATTATTAAAATCATATTGTACATTGTCATTGTTTCAAAATTAACCTTTCTGTGCTCTTCATTGTGTCCCTAAATGCAAATGTTTTCCATTCAGAATTATTCCCAATGTGATGCCTCCATCTTTTTGCAATTGTAGTAGAATTCACCCTAGAATTGTCATATACCCAAGTGCAACCATAATGAATATCTGTGAAAGTAGTGATCCTCCATGTGTGACTTTCCTCAAAGTTACTGTCCAAGGACACCCATCATGCTTACACTGCTACAATCCTTATTTTATCATTCTTTACATATTTGATTTCCTTCTGATTAAGATTTTTTTTTTGTGTCTCGATCAAAAGATTGTGTGTTCGGGGTTGCCCCCTGGTATTATTGTCTCAAAAGGAGGTCAAAGTGGAGGCCTTGCTAAGCTTTTAGTTAAGGGAATGCATTGTGCACAATAGAGTTACCCAATCACGAACACACATTAAACTAAAGTCGTTGTTGAAGTATGGCAAACAATTTTAAACAATCAAATGAATGAAATTCAATAAAAGAAACTAGGGAATGAATTGTGTCTACTCATGATGCTTCCGCGTGTGACATTTGGATGAGAGGATTGGTTTCTGAGGTTAGTTATTCTTGGGTGATCAGCTAGTACTTTTCTCCATTTGGTCTACTAAGAACACTCTAGCTTTGGAGTGCCTTTAAGAAACCAAGAGGCATAGAGGCATTTCCTCGAACACATTTCCTACATCACCTACCTATCCATCCTATTCAAGATCTAAATAGGAAATCACAATTGATTGGAGCTTACAATAAGGCTAGCAATATCTTGCCTAGCTTATTGCGTTAGATCATTCAAGAGTTGACCAATACTCAAAGAATACATACAATTCATCAATCATGAACAAGAACAAGCAATCCAACTCACACAACCTAATCTCCACAATAGGAATTATAGATCTACACTTAGCATCATGACCTTTCACAATTCAATCTCTATTAGAGATTTACCTACTCATATTAGCAATTGAAAACAACAAGATCTAAATAATAAATTCGAATTGAAGTAGAGATCTAAAATTGCAACCAAACTAAAGATAGAAATAGTGATTACCTAATCAAGATCAGGGTAGAAATCCAAATCAATACTTGAAAGTAGATTGTCTTCAATAATTGAAAGCAAATTGATCTACTCTCTCTCTCTCTACAAGCTAGGATTTAGCTCTCCCTTCACTCTACAATGTTCTAAGTGATAAAAATGTAATAAAATCTACCTCCCCTTCTAAAAACCTAAATTAGGACTTAAATCGCTTCCCCAAAATTGCCCTTGGCATTTAATTTCCAGATTGACCCGTCCATGCACAAGTCCACGCGTGGATCGTCTTTGGACCTTTTCAACGCCTTGTCCACGCGTGGAGCAGCCCTCTAAGCCTTCGACCTTTTCTCCTTTGCTTTGTTTTTCTTGCCAAGTTTACATGCTTCGCGTTTACATCTCCGAAACCTGCAAAATCATTCCAAGTGTGCCAAGGATAACACACTACTACAGAAAATACATTTAACGTCGCCGAAATAACGTCGGTTTTTCAAAAAACCGACGTCAAAAAATTATTTATATTTATAATTTTTTAAAAAAGGGATACGGCGTCGGTTTTAATAAATAACCAACGTTAAAATTTTTTAAAAAAATTACGAAAAACATACGACGTCGGTTCAAAAGCGAACCGACGTCGTATATAATTTAAGATTAAAAAAAAAATGCTATACGACGTCGATTATCTTTCGAACTGACGTCGTATAGAATATAAATTATTTTAATTTTGTTTAAATATAGCATACGACGTCGGTTCTTCATTGAACCGAAGTCGTATGGTATATTTAAAAAAAAATGTCATATACGACGTCGGTTTTGCCAAAATCG
This sequence comes from Ipomoea batatas, assembly GCA_002525835.2. NCBI lineage: Eukaryota > Viridiplantae > Streptophyta > Magnoliopsida > Solanales > Convolvulaceae > Ipomoea > Ipomoea batatas. Next base: position 30,468,668 of record CM008343.1, read on the forward strand.
GCGTTGTATATTTATTATTAGTATTTTTTATAATCAATACGTTGCCAGTTTTTCTTTTAAAAAAAATTAAAAACCTTACGGCGTCGGTTGTAGATAAAACCGACGCCATAGGGTATTCATAAACCCTTTACAAGTAGAATTATTAATTTACTTTCAGATTTGTAAACATCAAAACCTTCTCCTTCTATGCACATCCACCGCAAAAAACCTCCTCCTTCTTCTTCGCACATCCACCGCAGCCACTGCACCTAGATGGCTCCATTCCCGCCGCAGCCAACGCTAGGAAAGCTCCCTTGCCGCCACCGCGACAAAGCCACACCCACTGCACCGCAGGTCGTCCTCCGCCACCGTGACCGCGACAATGCAACCACCGCCTCCGCCTCCACCTCCGCCATCCCGCCATTTGGAATTAAACGGTGCTATTTTGATCGAGTTATGTGTTCTTGTGTTGCGTTGTTGTGCACTTGATTTGGTTGGAATCATGTTGTGCCTATGTGATGATTTATTTTCCTTTTCAAATTCGCTAATTTTTGTTTGACTAGTTCTTATTGTTCCTGCTGTCAATTTTTTTTGTGATTGATGTGTACAAGTGGGGGTACGTAATTATGAGAAAGAAATTCATGAACTAAAAATGCATTAATTTGTATAAGAGTTTGATCAACTGTGATTCATATAAAAATCATTCATATTTTTCCTATCCCAGTTTGGCTTGAATTGTTATGAAGTATTGTTCATGGCTTTACCTTAGCTTGAAGCTTTTACAGAATTGAAAGTATTACCCAGTTTCTAGTTAAAGCATTTTTCTGAATTCATTAAACATTGACTTTTGTATTTGTTCCCAAGCAGTTCACCTTATGCTTTCTTGCGTTCTTGCCTTGTTTGGTTAATAGTGTTATTGTGTGGTAATAATTGGTTTCTCATTATGTTCTCTAGATAATATTGTGTGGTGTTGATTCTTCAGTGGGTGATGAAACACTGAAGAGGCGTTATAGAAGGATGGTTGTGGATGGAGCATTTGCAATTGTTACTAAAGTGTGGAATATATGTTATGAGCAGAGACGTGGTGCCAACAATATTTTAAATGGAAGCTTGTCTGGTGAGAATGGCTTCCATAACCCCGTGCAAGACCTGGGAGTCGCGTCCTTCAATGGCAACTGGCCAAAATGTCTTCCCTAGCCTAATTCATTTTTTTAAACCACATAAGGCGTCGGTTATTTAGGATAACCGACGCCGTATGTATTTTTATTTTAAAAAAATACTAAACGACATCGATTTTGGTTAAAAACCGACGTCGTTTATTTTATTTTTTTTTAAGTAAATAACCGACGTCGTATCCTATTATTTTTATTTTTTAAAAAAATTAAACGACGTCGATTTTCTTTAATAACCGACGTCGTTAATTATTTTTAAAAAATAAAAAACACATACGGCGTCGGTTTATACAACCGACGTCGTATCATTTATATACAACATCTGCTAGATTGGCGTTGATTTTTAACCGACGTTAAAAGCACTAAAAAACCGACGTCAAAGGTGTTTTCTGTAGTAGTGACATTTGCGCTTTATTAACACATTAGAGCTTAGGAATGCGATAAATAGTTCACAAAAGGATACAAATTCACTCCTAAATTACCCCAACTTAAACCCTTTGCCTAGTTATCTTTGGTGCTTATCAAAGTTTCTACACTTTACTTTGCTTGTCCTCAAGCAAATCCATTTAAAACCATAAGCATATAATAGCCAAAGATAGCTAGGATCACTCAATTAGACATTCGGCCAATCAAAAATGAATGTAAAGGATACTGGAGATGGGGAGATCCCTCACGTTATCTACAAAGAATGTTAATTAGATGTCATACAACTCAAGGAATATTCACCAAAATCCCTTTTAAAGATAGAATTTAAGCATCGGGGACATATCTCTCGCAGCATTTTCAAGAATGCAAACCAAGGTTGGGTTCACCTCCTATTTGGCTAGGGCCTTCAAGCCGATCCACCTAGTGGGAACGACGTAGACAACTCAACTAACCCTCCCAACCGAATCGCAAAAGCCCTATATGCATAAAATAAATGAGGCTAGGGGCATGGACCACTCATCGCCAACAGCTTAGGTAGTCAGTCTTTCTTCTCACTTCCTAGGGTAACGTCGTCGGGCACTTGACTTTATATGGATCTCCATGCTTTTTCGAAGGTCGGTGCAATGGGTACCCGAATCCTAACAAAGCGGCTCACCTTCTCTCTTGTTTTCTCATCTTTTAGGATGATGTCATTGGGACAACTGACTTTACGTAGATCTCTACGCTTTTTCAAAGACGGTGCAATGGTTGCACAAATCCTAGCAAGACGGCTTTCCTCGAATCTTACCTCTAGGAGTGACCTTATTTGCCTTTTTTCACACGTTCACCATTCATCCCCTCTTGCCTTTTACTTGGGGTAAGGGATTTCCTCTCTATGCTCACCAAAAGGCTCACCTTTTGCTCCATGCCCTACCAAGATTAGTCCAATTTCGGGCCTCGCTTACAATTATCTTTTTTTGGCTCTAAACACTCTCATAGGTAAAAAAAAAGGTAACTTCCCAAGGGTATTCCAAGAATAAAAAGTTTAATTGACAAATAGTAAAAACTCTTCCTAGATAACATAAACAATGACTCACTCACCAAATATCAAGCACACCCATTCATCATGACCACAAGACCAATTAAGTAATCAAACAATTTAAAGCACAAGGTGCGTCCTTTCTACACTTTAAACCGAACATCGTCCTCGATATTGCCTTGAGGACTAAGTGGATCCAAACATCGTCCTCGATATTGCCTTGAGGACTAAGTGGATTAAAGGAGCACGTGTCTATCAAAATTAAGCAAACAAACCAAAACGACCCCTTTCCACACTTTAGAAGTGTCTACGGGGTGTGGGGTTACAACAACTAATCCTTTTGTGAAACAGAGAATGACATGCTCATCATTTGTGCAAAGTGCTATGAAAGATTACCAAATATTTCCACACTTTAAAGTTGAAAATGGGCCATGAATATGTAAAAAGGGATAAGAGGTTACAACCAAGTAAGCATCCATTCCTTTCCACACTTTAACTTTGAACCATGAGTTGCCTCCGTCATCAATGCTACAAGAAAAAAATTAGCATGTAAACATTCAAGATGCAATGGAATAGGAAGCTACTTCCTTTTATTCATTCTCTCATCTCTTTTTCATTTTCTACCTTTTTCCTCTTTTTATTTATTTATTTTTTATTTTTTCTATAATGCTTGGGGTGCCTCCGAAGAGCACTACGTTTAACATCTTTAGCCCGACTCAAATGCAAAAGAAAATAACATCAAGCTAAAAAGAACATCAAACATAGTCTATCTAGAACATACTAAACAAAACATTAAGTAAAGAGCATTAAAAGTCTAAGAATTAAAAATGCAAATATTGAGAGTATCTAAAGTAAAAACATTTAAACTAAAAAGCATTAAAATGCATGAAAAGTAAAGAAAAATAAAGGCGGAACCCCACGCATAGGGTGTGACACCCCAACCTTACACAGGCTGAGATAGATAAAATCTCAACACAACAGCTGCCTATCTCAACCAACAACATAACATAGCGGAAGCGAATTTAAAACTTAAGGGCGTCATGCCACATCTAGGTAGAAAACACAGCCTAGATGCACAGGCTAACCATATGAAACGAACTAACTATCATACATAAATAATAAGAATCCTCAAGTCATGTTTAACAGTAACCAGCACTAGTCAAAAGTATATAAAATCTCCAATGGCACACAAGCCCAAAACCAAAGTCTAAACATCATAAAACTAAGTCTAAGCGTCCTCATAAGATAGGCTCTAACGCGCTCGCGCTCAGACTTACTCCATACCTGGAAAACACGCAAAGAACCATTAGCAAAAGACTGCTAAGCAACCACCATTCACACCCGCAAGGAGATATAGATATACATAAGCTTGTAAATAGGTTTACACACCCATATAGAATATAAACACCAACAAACTGTTCAATAGTTCAAAACAGATACTCAACAACAATAAGCTGAACGAATCATAAACCAAGACTAATCCAAACAAAGCCAATAATCCACAATGAAAGCACAAGACAACAACGAACCGTAACCAAGATACCAATTGAACAACCACCATAAGAAACAACCAACCATAACTGAGAACAACGGAATATCAACCGGTAAACACGAGGACTCACAAGCAAATAAACCAAGAAAGAATCCCAACTCCAACCTCCAAACCCTCGAACCAAGTCAATCACATAGTCAGAAGTCAGAAGTCAAGAGTCAGAACCCGGAAATCCGGTACACAAGGGTGATGAGCCCAATCACAGGGACCGAAGTCCAATCACAGGGACCGTAGTCCAATCACAAGGACCGAAAGTCCAATCACAGGGACCTAAGTCCAATCACAGGGGTAATCAACCCAATCACAGGGACCGAAGTCCAAAGTCAGAAGTCAATAGTCAATAGTAGCACAATCAATCCATCCAACAACCTCCAACGATACCAAGAAACCCACCATCACATACTCATACTCCAACCTCAACCTAAAACAACCAAACAAAGTGTTCATCTCAACTATGAACACAAACCAACTCCCAGGTAATGAATTCAAGGAATTAATAAACCAAGAGTACAAAAAGAGGAACCAAAGACAAGAATCAATGCTCCAAGATATGGTATAAAATACCCAACAAACGACATGAATAAATACTCCAAAGACATGGTAAAATACCCAACAAAACAATCCAACAATAATCAGAAACAAAGGGGAAACAACATACCACAACAACACAGAACAGCTCACTGGAAACAAAATCCCAGGAGCCTTGCGGAACAACCCAACGGAGCTCACTCCTCCGCCGACCCCCTCCGCAAGGAGGAGACGGTCCCCCTCAACGGGCCAACCTCCTCCGCCCAAGCGTACCGCTGCCACCTTGCGGATCACATTGGCGGGTGACATTATTCCGCCGCAGGTCTCCGCAAAGCCAAACCCAATCTCCCAGAAGCAGATCAATTGCACAGACACGAAATATCATCTCCAGAATACAAAATCAGATCACAATACACCCACATTTCATCTATTTAGAGGCCAAAAATATGGAAATCCAAACCATCAATGATCATAACAACACTAGGCAAAAGATCAAGATGAAATCCAACAAATACAACCAAAAATAGGGCTAAACACCAAGAAATTTTAGGATTTCCAACACCAAGAATATCATATAGAATAGGAGTGTAGAAATAGATTTTTGATGGACATAGTGGTTACCTCAAAGAGCTTTCTCCAATCTAACCAAGCCTCAAGCAACCTCACAAAGCCCCACCACCTTCTTGATTATCTTTTACCCAAAGAACCCCAAAAGAACATACATAAGAATATGCAAAAAGACTAGCAAAACCATAAAATGCAAGGTAGATTCTTAGCTAGATGCACTTACCCAATCCTAAACAAGCTTAAAAGAGCAATCTTTACTTGAAAACTTGTAGGAGAAATGAAGATCAAATTTGGACAATAATGAAGGGGAAAATGGCGTGAAGATGAGTGTGTAGGGAGGAGAGGGAGTGAAAACCTTTAGGCATTTTTAATCTTCAATATATATACTAGAATACATATAATGTATTAGGGTGAAAGACTTTAATATGGAATGGGCTTAAGTCATACTTTATATTACTTACAAGAAATAAATGTATACAAGATTAATAAGTTGGGCTAATGAATTCATCCCTTACAATTAAATACATGAATTAGAGTAAAGAAGCCCATAAGATGTCTTAAAGACATTATACTAATATATATTAAGAAATTGGGCTATGTAGGAATATTTTAATTACAAGAAGTGTAAGGATCCAAATTGAATAAAATCCCTTACAAGAATAAATTCAAGAATTGGGCTCTTGATTAGAATAATTAAATTAGGCTCAAGAAATATATATATATATATATATATATATANTATATATATATATATATATATATATATATATATATATATATATATATGTATGTATGTATTAAATTAAAAGAACTAGCCCAATTAAAATAAATAAATTGCCCAAGGAATTAACTAACGGCCGAAAGGTTTGAACGAATTTACGGGTGTTACATAGGGAACCTAATGTTTCTCAAATGGGACACATAGAACACTCAATCAACAAATTTTCTTCAAACTTCTTCCTTCTCTCTCAACGTGCTCTAGAGTGGTGTGATCTCACTGACCACCATAGGATGGTGGATGGAAGTGGCTGACAAACTAGGCTTGGAGATCCTCGATCATCCTGGAGTTTCTGTCCACGACCTCTCTAACTCATGCAATCTCCTCTCTCTGCTGAGTAATAGCATCGCCTTGCTGAGCCACAGTAGCACCATGAGAATGCAAAAGTGCCATCTGCTCCTGATGTAACTGCAGATGTGATAAGCACCAAAGATAACTAGATTAAGGGTCTAAGTTGGGGTGATTTAGGAATGGTTTTGCATCCTTTTGTGAACTATTTAAGACACTTCTAAGCTCTTATGCGTAAATCTAGCACAAATGTTATTCTTGCACACTTTGGATGTTTTTATAGGTTTTGGAGATGAAAACGCAAAGCTCTTTAATAGACAAGTGTAAATTAACTACATTTGTTATTTAACTATGTGAGATTTTGTTGATGTTGAGTGTTGTTGAGAGAATGGAGGTCTATTAATGGAGGCTTTCCAATGATGGAAGCGTAGATAGCCGAGGTAGGAGAACATTGTCTCCAGTCTGGCTTGAGTACGTAGGATTAGCTGAGCGGTCGGGAGGCCTGCCGCGGTAGTCCCGCGCTTGTGGCAACCATCAGGTGGGAGAACTTCATGTTCACTGCCCTGAGGGCCGTGACCTCGCGAAACCATCACTACAGGACTTTGAGTATTGCCGTGATACTTCGCCAGGTTGCAAGGCCTAGGCTACACGTACTCTCTTCACCTCCTTCCCAAGCTATTATAATTAAGTGGGCCCATGCCATATTGCCATAATAAGTCCCCCACTTCTTCTATTCATTAAATGATTATGAGAAGTGTAAGAATGGGCCCATCAAACAAAAACCCCAGTCCCAAACCTAATCCAAAAATGAAAACCCTAGCATCCCCCCTTTAAATACCTTACCCCTCAACCATAATTCTCCTCCCATTCTATTGGTCCCGATAGAGTAGGAGAGTGAGTCTAGAAGAGTTTAGATTGCACAGTAGAAAATATACTTGATATCTTTTAGATGATCTTTGCACGCTTGGTTTGCTTAGATAAAATACTTAGGCTTGGCCGTGAATATGTGATAAATGTTATTTGTAGTATTATTTTAAATAATCTTTTTATAGTTAATTTTCAATAGTTAATGTAGTTTACTTTATTTATTGTTATAAGTAGCTTTATTAATATTGTTAAATTTTGGGGGTTATTTTTGTTATTAAATTAGTTTTGTTAATAAAATTTGTTGGCTAATAAGTTCCTAAAGCAATTTTAATTATTATTATTATTATTATTATTATTATTATTATTATTATGAAAGAAGTGAGATTGCGAATGGACTCCCAGATGCGAACAAGAGAGCGCGAAGCGTTAATGAACTAAGTCTCTGGACGACGTGAATGGAGGAGCTTTGGTCTTGCGAAGATCCGATCGAATAGCTGAAGGTGTGGTTTTCATCGATTGTCTTGGATTGAGGCCATCTGCGAACTGGTTCGGAAGAGGTCGGAGAATCGGTTAAGACTGAATACTATAAAAAGGAAGGCTGATTGGAGGAAGAGACATCAGTTTTTGGACCGGATTCTGTTCGGCGATCTCAGTCTGGTCAGCAGTTTCTCTAAGAATTGCTCTTCACAGTGTCCCACAATTAATTTTGGTTCGGCGGTGTCGACGTTCTGAACATCGAATTTCGGTGACCATAAGAAATCCTAAGTCGCAGCAGCTGGCGTCTACTTCTGGATTTGCTTCCTTTTTTTTTTGTCTTCAATTTTGCAACGCGTCATTCTTCTCTTCAATTCTCAATTTGCATTTTTGATTGTTTAGTGTAGCTTTGATTTTAGTGCCTAATTGGCAGTAGCTGTTTTTCCTTTATTATGCTTTTAATTTGAGTTTAGTCTTTATTATTTCAATTCATGAAATTCATTATGTTAGCATGGAGTACACTGTTACTATTTCATTATTACAATGCTAAACAAAATTTAAGTGCTCAATTGTTTGCTAGTTGAATTTTCCTTAGTATAATGATAGTTTATTCATGATCTTAGAGTTACTTTTTCTCTTGTAATCTCTTACTTATTTTCAATCTTATTGTCAAGATTTTCAATTGCTTATTTCGGTTCTTGATTTTTTTCCTACATAGCATTTGATTTAGTTATCACTTTCTGGTACCGCAATTATTGCACTTTAAACCTTTTAATCGTTATTTTAAGTTTTTTAAATTGCATTATTTTAATTCCCTGTGAGATCGACCCTTGCATTCTGCACGCTATACTGCAATTGACTCGTGCACTTGCGAGGACTATTTAAAATTGTCCATCAATATGAAATGCAAGTAATAATGAGTAAAGCAAAGTATGGAGAGAGAGAGAGAGAGAGAGTTTTTACAGTGGATCGGCGATTAACGAAGCCTAGTTCACTCTTCTTCACAACTTGTGATGCTTTGCACTAATCACTCCTTAGTACAACGTCACCACCAAGTTTGTCTCCTTGATCACTAAGTCGAACAACAAACTTGCACCAACAGGTTTTTCAACTCCTAGAGTTTACTCCTCCTCTTTTTTACTTATCCAAGTAGAGGATGTTGATTGAAGAATTTTTTTCTTCTTTTCTCCAACTGAAATCTTCGCTTTGTTGAATCTGGATCTTGCTTGTTGAAGCCGCTCAAGATTTCTGAGAATTCGGATAAAAAAAACTTTGTAGCTTAAACTCTCTTCTTAATCACTGGTTGCTTGTTGCTTGTTGCTCGTAAGACTTAAAGCTTTTCGTAAAAGTTAAGTGTTCTTAGAATGACCATCACCTCCTTCTGAAGGTGAATGGGGTATTTATAGGTGAGTAATTTTATCCCATTGGAGAGGAAGACAAAAGTTCAAATCACTATTGACTAGTGAGTAAAGACTACTGGTTATTGAGCACATGTGGGTGTCAATACTATCTAGCTGTTTAGTCCAAAAAGCATTCAAACTTTTGTCCTATAATGTTGCACAAAAGGACATGTCATTTAATGATAGTTGACTTTGGGATCTGTTCATAGGACTCAGTTTGTCCAAGACAAATCATCCCACACTCAAGGCTTTGGACAGAATTCGCTCAGAGAATGTTTGTGGCTTGTCTAAGAGTTGTGTAATGACTCGTGCCTTTGTTGCTCAACCATGAATGATTGACTTTATCATTCATCCCATAGCTCCTCGAATGATCTTTTCTTTATCATTCAGCCTTGATAAACTCAAGAGGCAAACCTTTCCACGACTCGGTTTTTGGTAATCTCTCGACCGTTGTCTTCAAATCTTCAGGTCTTCAAGTCTTCGATCTTCTACACTTCATCCTTTATAACAAATCATTGAATACTATCAACTCGGGTTAAATGAGGTTACCACGATGTGATGTCTATGAGTACGTGTCACCTTCTTTTCTAGTTAAGGATTCGAGTAACGATTCATCCAAGACAAGAACTCGACCTACAAAAGAATTGTGGGGGTCTAAACTCCGCCTAAGTTTGGTATCATCAAAATCTAAGTACAAAGTGTTCCTAACAATTTCCCCCTTTTTTATAATGCCAAAACCTATACTCTAACCATAAGGCATAATTTATCCATGAAAGGACTTTCATTACAAACAACCGAATAGTTGAGTTTGACAAGCATATTTTTAGGAGTAAAATTACTGAATTTAAAATTAAACCCAACCCCAAAAGCTCTTTTTATTCAGACATGAAGATCATTACGGTAACACCCCTAATTCTAGGCCAAAATAAAGGTAATAAAAGATAGAACTAGCTAGATTTAACTCATAATACTTGCAGTTAATAGCGAAAGTAAAAACCAACTTAGAGGGTGTTATGCCACATCTAGGCCAACTAAGCCTAAATGCTAAGGCGAAGTCTACAACCACAAAACATAATCCAACTACTCATAAAGTTAAGTTATTACAACTTGAAATCACATTTAAAACAATTAGCAAAAATGCTAAGCAAATCCCACTCTCACTTGTAAAGCTATATAAGTATACATTTGATATTCAAGGTAGGTTTTAAACTCAACACACACACACACACACACACACACACACA
>CM008343.1:30479067-30498086 GCA_002525835.2 Ipomoea batatas
TGCACTCAATGAAACAATTTTACCAAGAGGATTCCAAAAGACTTATCTTTCGAACGAGAATACTCAATTCAGAATAAAGACTCACTTGCATGTGATACTTAGAAATCACCTCACTTTAAGGAATGATAACAACAACGATACTCAAACCAAACCATACTTTGGAAGGCAATACCACGAGAGATAACCATAACATTTAACAATAGAGTCTCATGATTCAAAACTCACATCAAGGATACTCGTAGACAGAGATATACACCATGAACTTTTCAAGTCTCATATTACCCACACATCTCATAACCAACGTCAATGGAATAATATAACAAAGCATAACCAAAGTAATCACATCAATACAAATATACACATGGAACAAGGGTGAAGGTACCCAATGGGCCTAGCAAGGCAGGGACTCCACCACAACGAAGCCTAGTGAACGGTGCTTCCCACACAATAGTCACCACCGCTCAACCAACAGAACCTTACTTAACAAAATAACTTAGCAAGGCAGAACTCCATCGCAGTGAAGCCTAGTGAACAGTGCTTCTCACACAACTACCACCTGTTAGAAATAATTCTCGAAAAACCCAAGAAAATGGACGAAATAGAAAATCCACAAAAAACAAATAAATAAATAATTCTAGGAATTTAAATGATAAGCACCAAGAATAGCTTATTTTAAGGGTCATTTAAGGGCTAGTATTATATAGTTTATTACCCATTTCATAAGGATTTCATGCATTTAGACTCAGATGTGACCCAAAACCGCTAACAAGAGCTTGGAAGATGTTTTTAAGGTATTTATAGCCAAAAGGAGGACTTAAGGCCGAAACTAAGCAGAAAATGAAGAAACCATGAAGTAGGAGCCTCCCACGCAGCCTCACACGCGTGTGGAGGGGCGTGGAAACATTACAGTAACTCCCCACGCCCTCCACCACGCGTGTGGAAGATCGCGGAAAAACTTTCTTCCGGGTTCGACGCGTCGAGAGCCCTATGTCACCATAAAATTCTACTGCGCGAAAATTGTCTATCTTGCCCCTATTTTGTTCCATCTATATAAGGCTCATTATTTCAGACCTTTGAGGGAGAGGGAGGCACCTAATAATCTTAGATCTAGTTTTCTTTTCCAATTTCTTCCCCTTTGGGGAGGAAGACAAATACTTCTCTTTAGGATAGATTTAGCTTAGTGTAGATGAAGATGATGATGTAGATTCAAGCTTCTTTAGGTATAAATACTCTCCTTTTATTATAAAGTTTGCTCTTTTACTTTATTTCTTTGTTTCTTTTGTTGATTTAATGTTTATCATGTTAGAGTAGAGTAGAAAGGGGATTGGTGGCCCTAAGGTTAATCTATGTGGATGTTTGATATGAAATTGCTTTTAGATTGTGAGCTTGTGATTGTTGGATGATAAACTTGTGTGGATGATGTTCATAATGCTTTGTGCCTAAGTGTGCACATTAGGTAGCAAACCCAGTGAAAGTGAGTGTGTGCGCGATAGCAGTCACTCATGAGTCCAACTCACCCACATCTCCGCTCTTAGTCCGAAAGGACAAGATCCGAGAGGAGTGGTAGACAAAGTGTTCGATGAAATGCCCCGACCGAATGAGGATGTGGGAGGCCAAAGTGTGACGCCACTTGGTGATGTGCCATGAACTCCTTAGTCTATTCCACATCTCTAGCTCACGAAACCATATAAAGATAGTCCACATAGAGAAGCCTAAGGCCCTGATCTCCGTCTTTCCATTTCTTTTACACAACCACTATCAACCTCCCCCTCTCTTACCAATGAATCCAACCCTTAGCGAATCCCGTAACTCTTGCCTTTCAACCTCTTAGATGCAACACACTAATTCGATTCTCATTCGCCATCCTTGAGAGACACAACACTCGGGGAGTCTTGACTCTTCGTTTTAACACCTTCACATTCACACTCACCGCAATACACAACATCAAAAATGGCGCCGTTGCCGGGGATGGCTAACGGTTCTTGAATTGTGTTGACATCTTTGAAGTAGATTTGTAAGAGTTCTTGAATTTCTTTCTTTTTGTTTGTTTTGTTTTCTTATTTTTGTTACTTGCTTGAAGAAGTGAGCTTATTTGTCTTGTATATCTTGTGCTCACTTGCAACTACTTTTAGTTGCAAAATATTTGTTGTTGGCTAAGCTTTGTGCAGGAAATTTTTATCTATCAAATCATTTGGAAGCTTGCCAACAAGTGCTAAAAGGAATCCCCATGGTTACCCACACCATGGAGGACAATCTTATACAAATACCCCACCCCAACCATATCCCTATTACCCCCATTCCACCTATACTTACCCTCCACCCACATACTACTACCCACCTCCATATACTTACCCATTTCCACATCACCACTTACCACCTCTGTATCACTATCCATTTCATACACACAATCATCACCCACGTCCATATGAAACACCACCTCCACCTTTCCAAGAAAATTACTCTTCACAATCACCCAATTTTCATGAAATTGACTCGTTAAGCTCCCAAGAAATATCCCAAAATATAGAGAGTAAACTTGTGCAAATGATGAAACAACTCGACCCAAGCTATACTCCCGTGTCAAATTCATTCCCCAATTCCCACCTAAACACCTACTACCCACCTCCATCACAAATCCACGAAGAAAACAATACTACCTATTCCTTTGAAACACCACCATCTTTCCCATATAATACCCATACCAATTCTTGTGATTATATCCCACCGACCAAGGATGAAATTGAAATCCTAAAAGGGAAAATTGATGCATTCACGATGATGGCCAAGGAGGATACGGCTAAACTAAAAGCCGAAATCAAGAGCGAATTGAAAGACTATCTCGCTACCCTCCGGGAGGAAGGACTTCCACTAGAAGAGGTTGAAACGAAGATGCTATCTATGATGGAGGAGCTCATGAAAATGAATGAGTCCCGAGCTAACTCCACCATCATAGATGACATCCTCACTTTGGAAGCCCATCCAAGGATTGTGCAAAAGGTTGAAAAAGAGCAAAATGCTAAGGAAGAGGAGAGTTTTGAAGAAGTATAGGATTGTTACGCCCCAGTGCTTGAAGAAGTTCCGATTTTCGAATTGGAAAATCAAAAGGAGGTAGAGATGGAGAGTGAGGATGATGACATTGAGCTAGTGTGGGAAGATGAAGAGCCAACATATGGTAAAATTCCTAATCTTTCTTGTGCTAATATTCTTGAAAATCCTTGTGCTCTTGTTGAAAACACCCTTGATACTTGTGTGGATGACTCTCTTTGCATTAATATTTCCACTACATGTGATTATGATTGCTTTAAATTTCGGGAGGATGATTCCATGGAAAATTTTGATGTATTGACTTATGACTATAAGGATTCTCTTTTGTTTAAATATGAGTATGATTGCTTTAACTTTTTGGAAGATGAATCCTTTGTCTTGGGTGAAAGTGAGTTGGTAAGTGAAGGGGATGATGCTTCATTCTATTCATGTGAGAGTGTGAGTGATTTTTCTAATAAAATAGATTGGGGTGATGAAGAGAAGGAGTGTGAGGAAGGGATGATTGAAAATGATGAGATTCTCACATTTGATCTTATAGAGAAAGTTGAGTGGAGAGAATTGACCACACTCGAAACTGAGGAAGGGAGTGAGGAGATATGGTTTAAAAAAAATGAAAAAATCTTTCGGGGTGGAAGAGAGGAAAAAGAAGAGGAAGTGAACACCATCCTAGAAGAGTTAAGGAGGGTGTTTGATGCTAAAATTTTTCCAATCATGCATGTTGTTCTTCCTTCATTTTTGTGGGTATTCAAGGATGTTTCCCATCTTAGAACCTTCCTTGAAGCAAAAGTTCACAGGACGCTTGGTAAGGTCCCAAAATCTGTGTGCTTCGAAGGATAGATCACACAACGTCTGGCCAGGAGACGTTAAACCATAGCGCACTTGGGAGGCAATCCCAACGTTATCCTTAGATTAGAATTTCATTTCTTGTTTACTTTTCCTTTTCCTTCGTTATTAGCAATTTTTCTTTTTAGAATAGTATTGCTTGAGCTAACATTGCAGGTGATTTTGGTGCTAAGCCATGATGAATGAGCTAAACCGAATCAAACGTGGAAGGCAAAAGCCAGGAGATGAAGAAAGTGATCAGCACTGCTGGCCACGCCTGCTCACACGCGTGGTGCCAGGCGTGGAATCTTTCCGGTGTTGATCCGCGTGGACCACCACGCGTGTGAATCGCGTGGACAGGTCCTGGCAGATTTTCGTGCATTATTTTCTTTTCATCCAATTTTCCTAAGTCTCCCAGGTCTGGCCGTGCCAACAATCACAACTTTTAAGCAAATATCATTTAAGGCGAGGAGATGATGAGCCGACAATCTTCAAATAGACGGGCAGTAAGCTGAAGATAAGGATGTAGACGCATCGTATGGTATATCATTCTAACTTTTCTTCCAATTTTTATGAGCATATTTGTCTTGGTTCACAAAGGATGAGTCGCATGATTTTGTTATAATGGGTATAATATTCTTAGAGAATTTATTTGAAGCCCAGAGCACACTTTTTAAGTGTGGAAAGATGTTTTAATGCACAATCTTTTAAGACCCTAATCCTTTTTCCTCTGTTCCTAATGGAAACATCGAGGACGATGTTCACTTTTAAGTGTGGAAAGGATTTATGCTTCTTGAAATAGTTGATTGATTGAATGATAAGGTTTAGGAACTAGATGTCGTGTTATTGCCAATGCTATCTAGGAAGACTCCTAACCTTGTGCCAAATACAAATGTCTTAAATATGCTTTGGAAGTTACACTTTGCACCAATTTGCACAATTTGACCCAAATTGAAAATTTTTATGTGTGCTTGCATGTTCTTCACCTTGTATTTTGTTTGAACCTCAGTCAAGGATCACTCGAAGTGGGAGCGTGAACCCCTTGAGTTTTAGAAAGATAAAAATTGCAAAGCCCGGAATTGAATTAATCTTAGCAAGACATGGGGCAAAAGGTGAGCTTAGAGTGAAAAATCCCTACTCCCTAGAAAAAGGCATGAGGGGTTGATATGGTGAAAGAGTAGAAAAAGGCAAAGGTCACTCCTAGACATAAAACAGAGGTGAGCCATCTAGTCTGGATACGGGGTAACCATTGCACCGTCTTCGAAAAAGCATGGAGATCCATGTGAAGTCGGTTACCCCAAAGAGATCCTGAAAGATGACAAAATAGAGAGGAGGTGAGCCACTTCGCTAGGATTCAGGCACCCATTGCATTGTCTTCGAAAAAGCATAGAGCTCCATGTGAAGTCGGGTCGCCTGATGACGTTATCCTAGGAAGTGAGAAAATAGAGTGATCGCCCAAGCCATGGCGATGAGCGGTCCATGTCCCTGCCCTCACTTATTTTAACGTAAAGGGGCTTTGGAGTTAGATTGGAAATTGGCTAGGGGGTTGATGCTGTGTGTGTAGTGAGTGGGATGTGAAGGTGTAAGGTGTTAAAACGAAGAGTCATGAACTCCTCGAGTGTCATGTCTCTCAAGGATGGCGAATGGGAACTGAACTAGTGTGTTGGCATCTAAGAGGTTGAAAGGCAAGAGTTACGGGATTCGCTAGGATTGAAGGTCATTTGTGGGGAAGTAGGAAGGTTGGTAGTGGTTGTGTAAAAATAAATAAAAAGTGGAGATTAGGGCTTTAGGTTTCTCTATGTGGTCTATCTTTGGATGGTTTTGTGAGCACGAGATGTGGAATAGACTAGGGAGTTCGTGACACATCACCAAGTGGCGCCACACTTTGGACTCCCACATCCTCATTCGGTTGTGGCATTTCATCGAATACTTTGTCTACCACTCCTCTCGGATCTTGTCCTTTCGGACTAAGAGCGGAGATGTGGGTGAGTTAGACTCGTGAGTGACCGCTATCGCGCACGCACTCACTTTCTTTGGGTTTGCTACCTAATGTGGCCACAAAAGGCACAAAGCTCGAAGAACATCATCCACACAAGTTCATCATCCAACAACAAAGCAACTCACAAATCAAAGCAATAATATTAAACATCCACATAGATTAACCTTGGGGCCACCAATCCTCTATCTAATCTACTTTATCATGCTAAAGAAACAAGAAAAAGAAAGGAAATCTCAAAGAAACAAGTATTGAATTAGAAATTGGAGAGAATAGTTACCACCCTTAGAAAGGGGATCTTTACAACATTGATCTTGAAATCCCAATCTTCATTCTTGCCCTTGATCTAATCTAAGCTAGAAGGAAAAAGGAATTTTCCCCCAAGAGGGGAGAAAACCCTCTAGATCTATTCTACCCTATTCTATGAGTTTTCTGATTGTCTCCCCTCCCCTCCTTTGGTTTAGGGCAAGAGGGATTTATATGGGTGACAAAAGGGAACAAAATTCCCAAAATGGCCCTTGGCCCGACCACGCCTGCTTCCACACGTGGTGGTGGGCGTGAGAGCTTACTGGAATTATTCCACGCCCAGCCAGACGCGTGTGAGGCTGCGTGGGACGATACTGCATTGCGGCTTGTTTGTCCTTTGCTCTATTTTAGCCTCAAATCCATCTCCAACCTGTAAAATATCTCAAAACTCTTCTTAGGAATGTTGTTAGAAGATTTGGATCACATCTGAGCTAAAATGCATGCAATTGTTGTAATCGGATGTCAAAACGTTGCACTTCTAATCCAATTAAGACCCTTTTTAAGTGCTATTCTTGGTGCTTATCAAAGTTTCCACACTTAAACCTTGCTTGTCCTCAAGCAAGCATACTTTTCTAAACCCTAATCATGTAAGCACCAACAATAGTTCTTTCTTTCATAGTTAATCGATCAAGTGATGTGTAGGTGTTCGGAGTTGAGTGGGTGAAATCCCCTACACTATCTACCAAGACCGCTAAACCCATGCCAACCAAATGTAAGAAATATGCTAAGGAAGTTAAGGTCTCAAGAGATGGATATAACATGAAAATTTGCTCACACCTTCAAGCATGCAAGTTACCAAAGAGTTTCACCTTGTATTTTCTAGGGGCCTCCAGCCGATCCGACTAGTGGGAACGATGTTCATCCCTCGGCCAATTTCCACCCTAACGCCAAAGCCCCTTTACGTTATATAAGTGAGGGCAGGGACATGGACCGCTCATCGCCATGGCTTGGGCGATCACTCTATTTTCTCACTTCCTAGGATAACGTCATCAGGCGACCCGACTTCACATGGAACTCCATGCTTTTTCGAAGACAGTGCAATGGGTGCCTGAATCCTAGCGAAGTGGCTCACCTCCTCTCTATTTTCTCATCTTTCAGGATCTCTTCGGGTAACCGACTTCACATGGATCTCCATGCTTTTTCGAAGACGGTGCAATGGTTACCCCGTATCCAGACAAGATGGCTCACCTCGATTTTATCTCTAGGAATGGCATTTTGCCTATTTACTTTTCTCCGTATCAACCCCTCATGCCTTTTTCTTGGGATTAGGGATTGTTTTCACTCTAAGCTCACTTAGGCTCTCCTTTTGCCCCATGTCCTGCTAAGATTAGTTCCATTTCCGTGCTTCGCAAATCTTATCTTTCTAAAACTCAAAGGATTCACACTCCCACTTCGAGAGATCCTTGACTGAGGTCCAAACAAAATACAAGGTGAAAATATGCAAGCACTTCATAAAAAATTTCAATTTGGGTCAATTGTGCAAATTGGTGCAAAGTGAAACTTCCAAAGCATATTTAGAACATTCAATTTTTGGCACAAGGTTAGGAGCCCTCCTAGATAGTATTGGCAATGACACGCCCTCTAGGTCCTATACCTTTATCACTCAGTCAATCAACTATTTTGAGAAGCATATACCCTTTCCACACTTAAAAGTAAACAACGTCCTCGATGTTTCCATAAGGAACGGAGGAAAAAGGATATATGTACAAGGGTTTTACTCACGCCCCTTTTCCACGCTTAAAAGTGTGAACTGGGCTAAAACAATTCTAATAAACAGGTTACATCCGTCACAACAATATTATGCAGCTCTTCATTTGTGATACAAGAAAATAAAGCAATCAAATCAAACAGGGCATCGAATCAGGGATAAAAGAAATACTTACAATGTGCATCCCTATTAAAAATTTGTGCAATCTATGCTTGCCCTTCAAAACAAAGTCAGAGTAAAGGTAAAGAAATAAATGAAGAATTTAAAATTACACCTTTCTTGATTAGTCTTTCTTTTGTGGTGGTGGAGTGGTCTCTTCTTCTCCTTATTTGTGGGTTGCCTCCCATAAGCGCCACGTTTAACGTCTTTGGCTAGACGAAACGTGCAAGATAAAACATAAACATAGATATAACTAAAAATATAAACAGAAATGAGAGTAAAAAAGATTGTCCACAATCATTGTTTTGAGTTATCAAGTCACAAATCATCATCATCAATTTTTCTTTTTCTTTTCTCCGGTGCCTTCTTCTCTTCATGCTCTCTTGAGGTCTTTGATCTCCCTCGCAATTTCGTCCAGTTTCTGCATCTGCTCCAGGTGCAACTGATATTGAAAATTCTGGAGGGATCTCCAATCAGTGACTGGGGCGAATCAGCTTGGAATGTTGTAGCTTGCAGGGTTGGAAGTTTGCTCTTCGGCTTGTGGTGGAGGCATGGACGGTCCAGGCTCTCGTGGTGGTGGAGAATACATTGAAGAGTCCAAAGGTGAATACATTTCAGGGAGAGACGGGGAAAGGAATGACATCGGAGAGGGTGTAAACTCCAGAGATGTCATCAGCGAGTCGGAATGGTCTCCCGCCATCTCATGATCTTCCCTCGTTCGCGCCAATTGTCTCAAGTGAAGCTTTGCGACGTCCTCGGGAGATAGAGGAACAACGAGTGCTCTTGGAAGCCGATGTTCAAACCAATGCATTTTCATTTGATGACCTAAAGAAACACATAGTCTCGTCACTAACGGGCCTACAAAGATTGCCCTGGCCGACTCTTGCTGTTGTGCAACAAGCAAGTTCTTGCAAATTGAGCTCATATTCACCGAGTGCCCTGTGTCCATAGTCTATAGCATGAACAGCTCCGCTTTTGAGACTCGATCATAGGTCTCTGGCCTGCCTTCCCATGAATGAGCAATGATCTTCCATAAAACTCGTAAGTCCTCTCTTACGATTTGAGAAACTCTTAACCTTGACCCAACCCATTCGACTCCTTATCTCGCGATCATCGACCAATACTTTCTCGGAATGTCCCTATCTCCAAAGTCATGCCTTAATCTTCGGTACCAGTGCTTTGACTGATCTTCCTCAGCGTAGAATCCTAGGAGAACACCCAAGCGGTTGGCCGATATGTGATAATCCTGGTTGAAGAGTCGAAATTTAATGGTCGGGCTGTAGATATCTCCAGCCACTCCTTCAACATTTAAGCTCGCAATAAACTCATGGACTAGGGGGATAAAAGTATCCTGCCTCCAGCTCAACAAGTTGTTCCAATAAGGCTCAGCGATTAACCTCTCCAGTCCATACTTGCATTCAAAATCCTCCAGCACTGTCAAGTAGACATATTTCCATTGCACAATCGGGAAATTCAACAGTTGTCTGTACCGACCCAGCATGGTTGGTGTCATCATTAAGATTTGATTTCCCGTGGGTACTTCAATATAGCGAGTATTTGCATTTCTAGCACTTTTCTCTTCTGCTGGAGCTTTCCCTCTTTGGATCCTTTGAATGATTTGTTGTGCAAGGTCATGTGGAGAAGACATTTTTCCTATATCATGGATAATCAAAGCAATACACAAGGAAAAACACTTTCCAATTTTCCAATTTGCCAAGGACCTTGTAGTCTAGTGGCATCAAACCCTTCCTTTTATACGGGAGGTGGTGGGTTCGAGCCTCAATGGAGGTAATACTGACTCTTGTGCTTCAATAGGTTGAGAAAGTAGTTATGAACAGATACTGCATTGTAATAGAGTTAGTAGTATTCAAAAAAAAAATTGAATATGAATAACATTGCACATTTTAAAGAAAAGATAATAAGAACTCATTGCATGCAATCATCATTTTGATATTTATCAACAATTATGAAGAAGCAGTATTGTGTAGGGGTTGATTCGTCAAAAGATATTTATATGTTAAAATAGAAAGTCTGTGAATCCCTGAGTGTCGGTCTCGAAGGAGGGACGTGGAGGTGTGTCAAACGTTTGGGAGTTTACTTGATTGGATCATGCATAGGATTTGAGTGTGGTGAAGGGTGGATTTGTGAGTGAGAGTAGTTCATTTGGTTGGTTTGAGGACAAGAGAGTAGTAAAGTAAAAGTGATTTTGTGAATATGTAAAAGGGGTAGGGATTGGATAGTGTTCATGAATATTGAATAGTGGAGTGTCTAAGGTCAAGGATTAGGATTGCTAGGATATTGTCTATTCAAGAGTGTGTTGTCTTAGTCCTTTTCCACCTTTGTGTACTAAGGCTTCTTTGACTTAGGAGTGCCTTCAAGCATCCAAAGTTCTAAGAGGAATTTTATCAAACACTTTAGCTACACATTATCCTACTATTCTTAAGAAGTCCATAGGGACTATGATTGTGTCAAGCTTCAAATCCTAACTCTAATCAAAGACATGAAAGAGTCAAGAGCTCAATCTCTCATCTAGATTGGCCAAATCCAAACAAGATCTCATCAAAACAACAATCAATAGACAAGAATAGATAATCCATCAACACAAACTCATAGATCCAAGATATAGAGATAAGATCATCACACAAACAATATTCAATCACACAATCCAAATCCCTAGACTAAACTAGCTACTCATAGTATGAAATGCAAACAAAAACTAATTTAATCCAAGAATAAGATAACTAAAATTATAGAAATGAAATAGAGATCACCTAGAGAGAAGTAGATCTTCAATCCAAGCTTGTTGTCTTCTACAATGGAGATTGATCTAATCTAAAAAGCTAAGAAAAATGGAGAAAGTTCTCCAAAGGAAAAACTAAGAAAAGGAAAACTAAATTTCTGGGAACCTCCCTTGAAAATTCATCAAAGGGGTTTAAATAGTCTCCGAAATGCCAACCCTAGCTGAAATTCGCGCATCACCGTCTCCATGCCTCTCACACGCGTGTGAGCGTGCGTGGGAAGCTTCTGGAAAGTTTTCACGCCTGCTCACACGCGTGTGGCCTTCCAGTTTGGTCCTCCGGGGCTCCGCTCTTGCCTGGTTTGCTCTTTAAGCTCAACTTTTGGTCCTATTTTCTCCCGGGGCTCCTGTTTTACTTCTTTTAAGCTAAAAGTAGCTTTTGTGCATCAGTTAGTGATTTTCAAGCATTTACGCACATAATTTTCCAAGTAAGGATGCTATACACGCGATAAAACAATCTAAAATGTGCCTGAAATAAGGGTATCTCGGAGTCTTATCAAATTACATCATATACATGCAAGGGCTAGCTCATTCTATTCCATACTCATTTTATAGTCAAAAGGTCAACATATGGTCAACTTCATCTTCTTCTTCAAGACTAGCTCAAGGTTGAAAAATGGAAGCAACATGAAAGTTAAAATTAGACCAAATAACTAGTGGAATATATCAAGGTAGTGTCTATAGAGTAGGAAAGTTGCAAACTTTGCCCACCATGCTTACTATATCATCAAAGATCTCATCATGACAAGAGAATACCCAAATCAAGCAATTTCAAGATCTAGTCACAAAGAGATGTTAAAACATGGAATTTCTAGTACATAGAAGCAATGTAGGTCAATTACAAGTCTACTAAGTCATCCCATAACAATATATCTCAAGAAAAATCTCAAACAAGAAAAACCCATGGAGATATGCTTCAAAATATAACAAGTTCTTCATTAAACAAGTAAATAGCAAAAGAAGAGTATGTTCTTACCTTGGAAATGACTTAGTATCCTTAAGAAAAGTTGAGAAACTTGGAAGGAAATGCTTTTGAGATGTGTATTTTCAGCTTGAGGGAGTTCTTGCTCGTGGTGGTGAAGAAATGAAGCAAGGAAAGGGTTTTAAACCACTTCGCGCGAAAAGTCCGTGAAAAGTCTGGTGCCCGTCCACGCACGCTACCACGCGTGGTGGTGGGCGTGGGAGCTCACTAGTTTATTTTCACGCCTACTCACACGCATGTGAGTGGCGTGGGGGCTTATTGGAATTTTTCCATGCTTGCCTACACACGTGGTGGTAGGCGTGGAAGGCTTTCTGTGCAAAATTTTACCTTGGTTTCCCTTCCTTCCTTTGCTAGTGATGATGTTTGTCAATCGATAGCGGCCAATTTATAACTCTCGGGTGTATGATCTGTACTTATTAGCTTAACCGAGGTTATAGAAACATTATTGAAATAACAATAAAGAAAAGCATACTATAGATAATAAGAAAAACTTAAGAAAAAGTAAGATAACATTGGGACTGCCTCCCAAGTGCGCCATGGTTTTATGTCTCCTGGCCAGACGTAATGTGGCCTATCCTTCAAGGCACACAGATTTTGGGACCCGACCAAGCGTCCCATGAACTTTAGCTTCAAGGAATGCCCCAAGATGGGTAACATCCTTGAATACCCACAAAGATAAAGGAAGGATAAAATGCATGGTTGGAAGAATTCTAGACTCAAACACCCTCCTTAACTCTTCTAGGATGGTGTCTACTTCCTTTTCTTTTTCCTCTCTTCTCCCCCTAAAGATTTTCTCATTTGTTTCAAACCATATCTTCTCACTCCCTTCCTCAATTTCGAGTGTGGTCAACTCTCTCCACTCATCTTTTTCCATAAGATCAAACGTGAAAGACCTATTATTTCCCACTATCTCTTCCTCACACTCATTTTCTTCATCACTCCACTCTATTTGATTAGAAAAATCACTCACACTCTCACACGAATAGAATGAAGTATCATCCCCTTCACTCACCAACTCATGCTCACCCAAGACAAAGGATTCATCTTCTAAAAAGTTAAAGCAATTATACTCATGTTTGAACAAAAGAGAATCCTTACAATCAATCAACATATCAAAATTTTTCATGGAATCATCCTCCCGGAATTTAACGCAATCCTAATCACATATAGTGGAAATCTTTAGGCAACGGGAGTCAACCACGCAAGTGTCAAGGATTTTCAAGCATATTAGCGCAAGAAGGATTAGGAATTTTACCATATTTCGGCTCTTCTTCTTCCCACACGACTTCGATGTCCTCATCCTCACTCTCCATCTCTACCTCCTTTTGATTTTCCAATTCGAAAATTGGAACTTTTTCAAGCACAGGGGCATAACAATCATCTATTCCTTCAAAACTCTCCTCTCCCATATCGTTTTCTTCTTCAATTCCTTGTATAATCCTTGGTTGGGCTTCCAAAGTGTGGATGTCATCTATGATGGTGGAGCTAGCTCGTGACTCATTCATTTTCATGAGCTCCTCCATCATGGATAGCATCTTAGTTTCAACCTCTTCTAGTGGAAGTCCTTCTTCCCGGAGGGTAGCGAGATAGTCTTTCAATTCGCTCTTGATTTCGGCTTTTAAATTAGCGGTATCCTCCTTGGCCATCCTCGTGAATTCATCAATTTTTGCTTTTAGGATTTCAATTTCATCCTTGGCCGGTGGGATAGAATTATAAGGATTGGTATGGGTATTATATGGAGAAAAGGGTAGTGTTTCATGGGAATAGGTAGTGTTGTTTTCTTTGTGGATTTGTGATGGAGGTGGGTAGTATGTGTTCAATTGGAAATGGGTCAAGTTGTTGCATCATTTGCACAAGCTTACTCTCTATGTTTTGAGATATGTCTTTGGAGCTTAATGAGTCAATTTCTTGAAAAATGGGGGATTGTGAATGGTAATTTTCTTGGAAATGTGGAGGTGGTGTTTCATATGGATGTGGATGATGATTGGGTGTATGGATTGGATAGTGATATGGAGGTGGTAAGTTATATGTTGATGGAATTGAGTAATGGTATGGAGGTGGATAGTGGTATGTCGGTGGAGGGTAAGTATAGGCGGAATAGGGATAATAGGGATATGGTTGAGGTTGAGGATTTGTATAGGATTTCCCTCCATGGTGTGGATAACCATGGGGATTCATTTTAGCACTTATTGGCAAGCTTAAGTTGATTTGATAGAGAAAATTTCCTGCACAATAGCTTAGCCAACAACAAATATTTTGCAACTAAAAGTAGTTGCAAGTGAGCACAAGATATACAAGTCAAATAAGCTCACTTCTCAAATCAAGTAACAAAAATAAGAAAATAAAACAAACAAAAAGAAAGCAATTCAAGAACTCTTAAAATTCTACTTCTAAGATGTCAACACTATTCGAAACCGTTTGCCATCCCCAGCAACGGCGCCATTTGGATGTTGTGTGTGTGGTGAGTGGGATGTGAAGGTGGAAGGTGTTAAAACAAAGAGTCATGAACACCCTGAGTGTCGTGTCTCTCAAGGATGGCGAATGGGAACCGAACTAGTGTGTTGGCATCTAAGAGGTTGAAGGGCAAGAGTTACGGGATTCGCTAGGATTGAAGGTCATTTGTGAGGAAGTAGGAAGGTTGGTAGTGGTTGTGTAAAAATAAATAAAAAGTGGAGATTGGGGCTTTAGGCTTCTCTATGTGGTCTATCTTTGGATGGTTTTGTGAGCACGAGATGTGGAATAGACTAGGGAGTTCGTGGCACATCACCAAGTGGCGTCACACTTTGGACTCCCACATCCTCATTCGGTTGTGGCATTTCATCGAACACTTTGTCTACCACTCCTCTCGGATCTTGTCCTTTCGGACTAAGAGCAGAGATGTGGGTGAGTTAGACTCGTGAGTGGCCGCTATCGCGCACACACTCACTTTCTTTGGGTTTGCTACCTAATGTGGCCACAAAAGGCACAAAGCTCGAAGAACATCATCCACACAAGTTCATCATCCAACAACAAAGCAACTCACAAATCAAAGCAATAATATTAAACATCCACATAGATTAACGAACCTTGGAGCCACCAATCCCCTATCTAATCTACTCTATCATGCTAAAGAACAAGAAAAAGAAAGGAAATCTCAAAGAAACAAGTATTGAATTAGAAATTGGAGAGAATAGTTACCACCCTTAGAAAGGGGATCTTTACAACCTTGATCTTGAAATCTCAATCTTCATTCTTGCCCTTGATCTAATCTAAGCTAGAAGGAAAAAGGAATTTTCCCCCAAGAGGGGAGAAAACCCTCTAGATCTATTCTACTCTATTCTATGAATTTTCTGATTATCTCCCCTCCCCTCCTTTGGTTTAGGGCAAGAGGGATTTATATGGGTGACAAAAGGGAACAAAATTCCCAAAATGGCCCTTGGCCCGACCACGCTTGCTTCCACGCGTGGTGGTGGGCGTGGGAGCTTATTGAAATTATTCCACACCCAGCCACACGCGTGTGAGGCTGCGTGGGACGATACTGCATTGCGACTTGTTTGTCTTTTGCTCTATTTTAGCCTCAAATCCCTCTGCAACCTGTAAAATATCTCAAAACTCTTCCTAGGAATGTTGTTAGAAGATTTTGATCACATCTGAGCTAAAATGCATGCAATTGTTGTAATCGGATGTCAAAACATTGCACTTCTAATCCAATTAAGACCCTTTTTAAGTGCTATTCTTGGTGCTTATCAGGGGTGAACATCGTTCCCACTAGTCAGATCGGCTGGAGGCCCCTAGAAAATAAAAGGTGAAACCCTATTGTCATTTGCATGCTTGAAATGTGTGAACAAAATCTTTTTATGTTATATCCATCTCTTGAGACCTTAACTTCCTTAGCATATTTCTTACATTAATTTGCTCGGCATGAGTTTAGTGGTCTTGGTAGATAGTGTAGGGAATTTCACCCACTCAACTCCGAACACCCACACATCGCTTGATCAAATAACAATGAGAGAATGAACTATCCTTGGTGCTTAGATGATTAGAGTTTAGGAAAGTGTGCTTGCTTGAGGACAAGCAAGATCTAAGTGTGGAAACTTTGATAAGCACCACGAATAGCTTATTTTAAGGGTCATTTAAGGGCAAGTATTGTATAGTTTATGACCCATTTCATAAGGATTTCATGCATTTAGACTCAGATGTGACCCAAAATTGCTAACAAGAGCTTGGAAGATGTTTTTAAGGTATTCTACAGCCAAAAGGAGTACTTGAGGCCGAAAGTGAGCAGAAAAAGAAGAAACCATGAAGCAGGAGCCTCCCACGCAGCCTCACACGCGTGTGGAGGGGCGTGGAAACATTCCAGTAACTCCCCATGCCCTCCACCACGTGTGTGGAAGATCGCGGGAAAACTTTCTTCAGGGCTCGACGCGTCGAGCCCCTAGCTCGACGCGTCGAGAGCCCTGTGTCACCCTAAAATTCTGTTGCACAGAAATTGTCTATCTTGCCCCTATTTTGTTCCCCCTATATAAGGCTCATTATTTCAGACCTTTGAGGGAGAGGGAGGCACCCAATAATATTAGATCTAGTTTTCTTTTCCAATTTCTTCCCCTTTGGAGAGGAAGACAAATACTCCTCCTTAGAATAGATTTAGCTTAGTGTAGATGAAGATGATGATGTAGATTCAAGCTTCCTTAGGTATAAATACTCTCCTTTTATTATAAAGTTTGCTCTTTTACTTTATTGCTTTGTTTCTTTTGTTGATTTAATGTTTATCATGTTAGAGTAGAGTAGAAAGGGGATTGGTGGCCCTAAGGTTAATCTATGTGGATGTTTGATATGAAATTGCTTTTAGATTGTGAGCTTGTGATTGTTGGATGATAAACTTGTGTGGATGATGTTCATAATGCTTTGTGCCTAAGTGTTCACATTAGGTAGCAAACCCAGTGAAAGTGAGTGTGTGCGCGATAGTGGCCACTCATAAGTCCAACTCACCCACATCTCCGCTCTTAGCCCGAAAGGACAAGATCCGAGAAGAGTGGTAGACAAAGTGTTCGATGAAATGCCCCAACCGAATGAGGATGTGGGAGTCCAAAGTGTGACGCCACTTGGTGATGTTCCATGAACTCCCTAGTCTATTCCACATCTCTAGCTCACGAAACCATACAAAGATAGTCCACATAGAGAAGCCTAAGGCCCCGATCTCCGTCTTTCCATTTCTTTTACACAACCACTATCAACCTCCCCCTCTCTTACCAATGAATCCAACCCTTAGCAAATCTCGTAACTCTTTTCCTTCAACCTCTTAGATGCCAACACACTAATTCGATTCCCATTCGCCATCCTTGAGAGACACGACACTCGGGGAGTCTTGACTCTTCGTTTTAACACCTTCACATTCACACTCACCGCAATACACAACATCATTAAACCTACACAAAGGTTAGATAAACCTGGAATAACACGGGGACGAATATGGACGAAGTTGGGGTAGTTGTAAGCACGAGTCGAGTTGCCTCTATCCTTAAAACCTTATTTACCACCTCCCGGGGTGCTGGAGCGTTGCGGCCTAGGTTTTCCAGAATAAAACGTACTACGATCCCTACGTTTGAGCACACAAACTTGGGACCTGGCGAACGAGAACGTGGGATGAACACAGGTGGCTTGAAGGAAGGTTGAGTAGAGTTTCGAGGTGGAAAAGTATGTATTTCATGTATATGTATATCACGTATATGTTGTGTGTTTGTCACACAAAATTTGCTGCTCACCTAGAAGAATGTATAGGAGATGAAGGAGTAATGGCATTTATCATGGCATTCATTCTTGGCAATGTAACCTCCTCCCACTAACCAAGTATTAACTCTGCCACTAACATGAAATTAACTCTAAAATAAATATTGGAATTAATCTGAGATTAATTCCATAACGTATTGAGTTAATCACCTGAACAGTCACTACGGGGGTGAACAGTCACTACGGGAGTGAACCGTTTTCACTACGGGGGTAAAAAGTCACTACGGGAGTGAACCGTTTTTGCCAGAGTCTCTTACGAGAGGTCACTGCAGTTACGCGCGGAAGATCGCCTTCGAGAGGTGACCATAGATCGACCTGTGCAAGCTTCGAGAGTTCAACTCTTAGCCGCAAGAGATCGACTGGTGCGACCAGGAGATCACCGCACTCAGAGCTACGATAGATCGACCTGTGCAAGCTTCGAGAGTTCAACTCTTAGCCGCAAGAGATCGACTCGAACTGCTCAGCCACTAGACGTGATGTCTCGCACTGCCTGAGATGGAAAAAATTGCACATTCGTGCCCACGTACACGAGGCTCAGTTTGGGGTTTGATTTGCACCCCCCTGCGCGCGAAGCAGAGCCTCTATGCCATACAAATCAATTAGTCTTAAAAAGCCTCTTGTATATATAGTGGGTGAAATCCTCTTCCTAAACCAATGTGGGACAAATGCTTTTCTTAAAGCTTTTCCCACACAAATTCCATCTCAATGGGTTTACTTTGGAACCAATTTTCTCATTCACCCATCATCCATTTTGAGCGTATAATATATCGATCTCTTTATTTAACTACGAAGAATCCGAATCCACTTTGACCCGACCCAAATTGGATGTAGACCCTACATATATTTAAACCACAAAATGGTCACTTAAAATGTCATTTATTGCCATTTTTCCAACACCACCAACGCTCAACCAGAGAAACCTTACTCAGCACTTACAATAACCTGGCAAGGCAGAACTAGTGAAGCCTAGTGAACAGTGCTTTCCACACATCCGTAACCACCGCTCAACCTTTAACACCTCGTTTTTGGGCATTGTAGTCTAGAGTTATAGAATTTAATTTGGACCTTAGTTTTAATATATGATTGCTTCGGGGACGAAACCTTCTTTTAAGGAGGGTAGATTATGATACCCGAGATTTTCCTTTTCTCCTGAAATTATTTCTTTTGATCTCCCGATGTCATTCCTATTCATATTTTATTCAATTCACCTTTGAACCATATTCATTTGGACCTTCTACTTTATTCATTTGACCCTTGAACTATATTCATTTGGAACTACTATTTTTATACTATCTTGGCATGTACTTTAATTATTTATTTAAAGTACCATATTTTGCCAAAGACCCTGTGGTCTAATGGCACCTGATCTACACTCCCACATGGTTAGGAGGCAATTGTTGACTTTTTGTGTTTCAGAATACTATATTGTAACCTAGTC
>CM008343.1:30586386-30603149 GCA_002525835.2 Ipomoea batatas
TATACGTTCAACTATATATAAATTAAATATATGATGGATAGTGTACATATTATAAATATATTATGGATAATAATAGTGCATTTGTTGGGATGAGATTTTCACAAGGTAAAAATAGAGATTAAGGGAATGTTTGATTTGGAAGGAAAGAAAAATGTTTTCCTCCAAATCATGGAAAATGCTCATTTCTTGCGTTTGGTTTATGGAATTCATTTTCATTAAAAAATGAATTCCTCAAATTTGAGGAAAATAAAATCTTTGATTGGACCAAGGATTTTATTTTCCATGGAAGATGGGAAGAAAAAGTTGTGTGGATGAACTATTTTACCCCTAGTGTTATTTGTTAATTATTATTAATTTTCTTAATTTGTAGGGACATATACGTCTTTATACTCATTATTCCTTACAATTCTAAATCCAACCAAACAACGGAATTAGTATTCCCAGGCCAACATGTTTTTTTCCACCAACCAAACAATGAAATTCATTTTCCTAGTAACTACTTTTCCATGAAATTTCACTTCCATTTCCCTTCAAATATTTTCCACAAACCAAACGGGCCCTAATTGAATTGATTCAAAGATGGCCACATGCATGCAATTTGAGAACATTCGGAGCCCTCATTATCACCTACTAGAAGCGATCAAGGAACTTTTAAATTGGGATTAAGAGTGTTTCATCAAATACATTCACAAGAAATTAAATTAATTAACATGTGTGCAGATTGGTTAGCTACATATCATGACAACCTAGTTGATATGGGAATAATGTGTCTAGTTAGTCGTCTACAAATACATCCTTTGCTAGACCTTAGAGTGGGAGTAAAAACTAGAGACACTCGATTAACATACGTATTTTTCCATACTACTTGGATACACGAGAATTTACGCCATCGTTATTCTCTTATTGGACTAATAATGTTGTTGTAAGTTGATACTAATAGCGTTGTTTGGCCTAAATTTATATATTTTACTGTGTTATGAAATAAATAACAAATGTCTATGTCATTAATTAATTAAAGAGATAAAACAATCGATAAACAAAAATTGTACATTCAACTCAATGTTACCCTCAATATTTATTTTTGAATAGTACGTCTTAAATATTTTATTATGAAATCACAATGTATTTCTCTAATATGATTAATACACCAGAAGTCCAGAACTCTAGGTTCAATATGAATGAACAAAGAAAGACACATTTTCATCTAATATATTCATCTTTGATAATTGATTAACAATTGTGTATGCTCTATCAATCTACTTTCACATTACTACATGAACGTTAACAATTATGTATGTTTTGCAGAATTAAAAAAAAAACAAAAACAAAAACAAAAACAAAAAAAAAAAACAAAAAAACAACAATTATGCATATTTTTCTATTATTATATTTTGTTGATTAATTAGAAATTTAATTTGTGCCGCACGTGCGTCTTGTTGTCCTGGACAAATTGTCTGAACAGAGTTTAATATGCAGATCCATGCATGGCGGAGGAAAGACAAGTTAGCAGATTCTTCGGAAATCCAAAAACTTTCTCCTTTAATTTACTTAATGTGCTATCTCAATCCATTGAATTGAAGCTCTAAAATAGTAGTGCTCCGTAATAAAGATTAAGAAATTATTTTTTTTTTAAAATCAATATGTGATATACAATATAATCATTGAAATTAATTAATCAATATTACATCAATATAATTGCAATTTCTTTTACATAGAAATTCCCATCAGTTATAATAAATTGCAATACTATTAATTAAGAGCAAAGTTCACTTCTCTCTCTTTTGATTTTGAGTTCTTTTCTTTTTTTCTTTTGTTTTTTTTTTTTTTCCGCAACTCGCAAACCACACAAGAAAGGTAAATTAGACTAGGAAGACTTTATTGGCAGACTTGATTAAGAGGATGTTTGATTGGAGGTAATTTGGTTGGAGTTGTAATTCATTGAATTTCAATTCAATGAATTCGACAATTACAGTATTTGGTTGGAGGGAATTGCAATTCCCTCCAAATTGTGAATTACAATTCATGGGGTACCCCCATGAATTGTAATTCGGTGGAGAGGAGGGGTAATTATATGGGTGTAAAGACTATTTTGCCCATCCTCTCAATCCTTTGTCTTTTTTTTTTGAAAAAAAAAAATTGAAATTATTATTATTATTATTGAAATAATAATAATAATAATAATAATAATAATAATAATAATAATAATAATAATAATTCATTCAATAATAGTAATAATAATAATAATAGTAATAATAATAATAATAATAATAATAATAATAATAATAATAATTATTATTATTATTATTATTATTATTATTATTATTATTATTATTACTACTACTACTACTACTACTCCTGCTATGACATAAGGGCATTTTAGTCATTCTGTCGCTTCTTACCTTTCAATTCCCTATACTCCTATTCCTGCATACCAAAGACTGTAATTTCAATTCTTATATTATTCATTGAACTACAATCCACCGAATTACTAGTATAATTTTTTTCCTCTTAATTTCCTCATCCCAGCCAAACGCCCTATCAACAAAAAATTACGTAGATAAGTTCATATCTATGTCTATGACACGTTTTGTCTTATTCTAAAAGAAAAAATTTCATTATAATCATATTAGATTTAATTAATTCTGCCCCTGGTCTCTGTCAATATATTTGGTCAAATAATACTTTTATGCCACGTCCTAATTAAGTAAAATAATTAGCTGCTTTTGCGGGGGTTTTGTACCAATTAAAAAAGGACAGGCATAAAAGGAAAAAAGAACAAGCTAATCTGTCCCTTCAGACGTAAATAATAACAAAATCTTCATCCATCAGCTCCTCAGACAACTCACCAAGTTTAGTATTAAATTTTAGTAATTTTTTCATATTTAATTTTTGACAAATAGTTTCACTATATAGATAAATAAAATTAAACAAAAAAAAAATGAAATCTCAACTATTGATCTTGTAAAATCAATAGCCTAGAATGAAGACAAATTTTTAAAAAAATACGGTGAAATTATGGTAATTTTGCGTAGGTTCAAAGCTTAAGGTGTGTAATTTTAAAACGTATGTGTTATGTGTCTAAATTTAAAGTTTAAGGTGCGTAAGTTTATAGCTTAAGGTATATATGTTTAAAGTTTAGGGCGTATATGTTTAAAACTTAAGGCGCATTAGTTTGACACTTAAGGTGCATCCCTCGCCTTGTGACCCTAGCCGATAAAGGACCTCCTCCCTCGCCTTGTGACCCTAGCCGATAAGGACCACAAGGAGGTAAACCAGCTTAGGTTACCCATAGCTACCGGCTCAAACCCAAGGGTTTGAGGTTCGAACCCACAACCTCTCGGCTGCAGGTGTAACGCTCTTACCACTTGAGCTGCCCTTACGGGCAAGGTGCATTAGTTTGACACTTATTAAGGTGCGCCAATTCAACACTTAAGGTGTGTTAGTTTGACACTTAAGGTGCATCCATTTGACACTTAAAGTGCGTCAGTTTGAAATTTAAGGTGAATAAGTTTGAACCTGCCTTAATGTGGATTGGTTCAACAATAGTAGAAGAGATCATTCACATCCAATTTTCAAGAAGCGCATTTTTATTAAATTTTCATTGATTTCAGCTTGTTGATCTAAATTATATCAACGATTCAAATCTTACCTCATATTTCACCTAGGAGACTCTTCTCATGTGAACCATTCCATATATATATATATTGACATTCATCATTTTACTAAATTTAATCATAATTATATAATTTGTCTATGTTAACTTCAAAAACAAATTTGTAATTAATTTTAAATGTCATCTCTTATATTTGAAGAGCAAAACAACCAACACCATATATACCTAATAATTCGGTAAAACTATAAGAGTCAAAATAAAAATATAACAAAATTATTTGTAAAAAAAAAAAGAAACTACCAAAGTAAAATACTAAACTTCATAATTTAGTAGGTACGGAGTATTAGATTTTGTTTATCCTTGTAATACTCTTTCAATTTCTTACTTTCAAAAATGAATACTATTGTCCTAACATAATATTTACAATTCACTCACTATTTTCTCGCATCTTGCAATAATAACTCACTCCTAAAATTTAATAATAATAATAATAATAATAGACAAATTGAAGCCTGAATTTTTCAGGCTTGTTATCCACTGAACATTTTTTTTAATTAAAATTTCAAACTATATTGTCTCTTCAAAGACATTCGATAAAATTGAAACGATATTTAAAAAAAAAAAAAAAAAAAAAAAAAAAAAAAAAAAAAAAAAAAAAAAAAAACCGGCCTCTTAATTGTACGGAGCCTTGTCCTTTTCACTCTTTTGTGACCCCTCAAACTCCACAGAGACGCGGAGGAGCGCATTCATCCTTTTCCTACCTCCAAATATTTTTCTCTCGTTTTTCTTCTTCACATAAATTAATTACCGAATTTTAATAATAAATACATTTAATTACATGTTAAACATTTTTTATCATGAATTACATTCGGGTCATTGATTATTTAAATTTTTCTAATTAGATGCATAACTATATAATTTGTATCACATTGGTTCTACATCTTTGGGAGGAGCACTTCTAAAAGAGCGTTACATTTGCTTTTTCTAGAAGGAGCACTTTGGACAATACTGGCTAGGAAATTGGATGATAATATCAAATGTGTTACAAATTAAACTACATAATCGTGAAACTAATTAAAAAAATTTAATAGTCAATAGCGGAATGTAATTCATGTATAATAGTCAGAAACCAAAAGTGAAATTTATTGTTTTAATTTAGTATGAAATTGAATTTTTGATGGAATTATTTATCTTCAATTCATTTCTAAATTTGAATAATTTTTTATTCTAGTGATCTGCCGACCAAGACCTCTAATATCTCTCCTATCTAACTATATATAGGCACCATCCATACTTTGAATTCCACCATGTTTGGACTCTTCTAAAAGCTTTCGGCCAATTCACAATAAGAAAGCTAGCTGGGAATCTCTCCCTTGCAAAATCCAACAGACGGAATCAACAATCTACATAAGACCATTCATACAATTGTTGTTATAAATACTAAGAGATCCGAGAGTGTCGATCCGCCATTGTTGTCAAAGCTTTCTTCTTCTGTGTGAATTAATATGAGAAGAGCTAGAGGTTTCAGGATTGGGCGGAAGCTGGTCGGGGTTTTCACGTGGGTCATTCACCGGAGGGCGAAGCCGAGCGGCTCTTACCGGCTGCTGGAACCGCGAAGCTCCGCCGCGGACGGAGGAGCGCTTTCTAAGCTGCGGCGGAGCTTGGGGGGTTTGTTGAAACGGCGGAGTCCGGGTCCGGGTTATGTTCGGGTCGGGCAAGAAGCGGCGGAGGAGAAGAGAGGCGTGGGTGTACCGAAGGGGCACCTGGCGGTGTACGTCGGGGAGAAGGAGGACGGCGCGGCGGCGGCGGCGGCGCGTAGAGTGGTGGTGCCCGTCATCTACTTTAATCACCCGCTGTTCGCGGATTTGTTGCGGGAGGCGGAGACGGTGTACGGGTTCAATCACCCCGGCGGGATCCAGATTCCTTGCCGGATATCCGAGTTTGAGAATGTGCAGTCCAGAATCGCCGCCACGGGCGGTGGTGACGGCTGCAACTTCCGGCGGCGGAGCTGGAGACACAGAATCAAATGGTGAAGTGGATCCACGGTCTTGATAATTTCGTAGGATTATATTCTAGGATTCGTTTGGTAGTAAGTAGTTACTGCCTCTCCGGCCGGTTTTCTCTTGTTTTTTTTTTTTTCTTCATGCGAGTGGAAGATTTTCTTGTACAAAACTTTACCTGCCAAACCAACCGCAACGAACCCAAAAAGAAAATAAGGATGTATTTGATAACCATGAAAATGATTTCAAGGAAATGTTTTTATTTTCAGTGTTTGGTTGCATTTCAGAAAATTGTCTTTTTGTTTTTGGTTCATTTTCTAAAAAATGGACAAAATTGTATAATTAAACTTTTTAATTGTTTAGTTTAAATATAACAACATTTATAATAAGATGATTGAATTTAGCTTTTGGTTTTGCTAAAAATAAAATGTAGCTCAAACTTGTTTCCGAAATGTTTAGATGTAATGATAAATTTTTTGTTATAACACAAGGCTGCGCTTGTATAATAAATAAATGTGTTATGAAGTTCAATCCACCTTAAATTCAAATTAAGCTTTTCCTCTCTGACCTTAGCAATTGTCGTTGGGCATATTTGGCCAAGTCATCTATCACGTGCGACTACGAGCATAATATCAAAAACACTCAATTAGCTAGATTGTTGTTCGTGGCTTGCTGAGATTGCTTGATTGGAGCTTGAGTATGTCGGCATTTGTCCTTTAATCCGCTGATGGTTGGTGAAAGGGCCTCTCTCTAGCGGTTTTGATGGTACCTGACGATCACTGTTTTTGCTTGTTGGCAGTCTCATCTCCGATATGATGTTCTATGGTTTTGGTCTTGGCCGACAACCGGCTTTTAGGATTGCTCTGCTCTCTCGGCGGCGTTTCATTAATCTGACTCGTGGGAGATGATGGCAAGAAGCTGAGAGCATATGAGGCGTGGTTTAATATTGGTAGAGAGAGGCATGGTTTGCGGTTGGTAGACAATGTCTAAAAAATGACTTCCCAAAAAAATGAAGTCATTTTCTAGAAAATATATCTATTTTCATTGACCAAAGTTTTATTTTCTGTTAACTTTAAATTTTCCTCCTTGCCAAATACGGTTCAGAAATCATTTTTAGTGTTTCTAAACACGCTCTAAAAGAAAAAACCTCCAATTTGGAATAATAACTGTGGATGTCATTATATTACATGAATACATGGTAGTTGGCTCTCCCAAATCAGTTAATTATATAAAAATTTTAAAGATATTGTTTGTAACAATGTTGTACTATATATTATATATTTGATAAATCGTACTTTTTATGATTCGAGTTTCAGTTTCATTTGAATTTTTTAAATTGGGCGTACAAACATTACTTAAGGCAAATGAATAAAATCATTATGTTTAAGAGAAATGTTTGTAAATCCTATAAGAATTATACAGTTTTTTTGTCACTCTTAATACATCTAACTTGGTTTCATTTTCTCATTTTACTTTGAAGCTTTAGAAGTTATGGTACTCGTCATCCTCAATCACCGCATTCAATTCACTGGATTTCTAGCATGTCCGATCCTCGCGTAATATTCAGGTATACTTTTCAATTTAATACTATCATTTACAATGTCTTAGCTTTAATTCATTCTATTGTTAATCATGCATCTCATCCCAAGCCATGCCATTTTATGTGTTATTTTTATTTTTATATGTACTATTTACTCATCTAGTTTGAAATTAGTTTTGATACCAATAAATTCAATATTCAAAACACATAATATTTATTCAAGACCTAGCAATCTAAACTTTTTATCTCAAAATTAATAAT
Source organism: Ipomoea batatas (assembly GCA_002525835.2). Classification (NCBI taxonomy): domain Eukaryota; kingdom Viridiplantae; phylum Streptophyta; class Magnoliopsida; order Solanales; family Convolvulaceae; genus Ipomoea; species Ipomoea batatas. The sequence goes on from CM008343.1 coordinate 30,593,801, forward strand.
GTTAATTTATACTTTGTTTGTTAAAAAATTATGAGGGTTAGTTATTTTAACCTTTTTTCATAATAATAATAATAATAATAATAATAATAATAATAATAATAATAATAAAAGACTAAGCATCCTAATACCATGCATGTATACATATAATAATACGAGACACGCACGCACGATATACGCACATCACACACACGATGCACGCACATCACACACACGATGCACGCACATCATCGTATCGGACTACCGGAAGGGACATGGGGAGGGTTAAACCTTGGCACTTTTTATGGTATTTTACTATTTTTACTATTATTCAATTATTTATTAAAGTAATTTCACAATGTACTGTCACATATATATATATCTTGCATGCACTGTAGTTTGGCTTAGCAGTAGTGATGTGAATTCATCATTCTGAGTAGTACCTCTTGAAGTACCCCTACAACTTTATAGCAATGGGTTGTCTACTGCTTAGTTATGGGGCTCTGCACTGTTAGGTGGTCCTTTGGACGGATTCAGTGCACATATCCTATGGAGGTGGTAAGATCAGGGCGAAATAAAGAGTTTACTCTTAGTCAAACTATTGTTATGGTGTTTACGCCAATGGTTTATCTTCTTATGTGTCATTTCAATGAATGAGAATTTTTATTTTTTGGCTTTTGTGCATTAAGATGTACGGTAGTTGCTTAAAAATTTGCAAGAAATTGAATTCAAATAGTAGAATAATTATTTTTGCACTTTAATGTGTAATTTGTCAATATTAATTAAAATATTTCATAAAGTTACATCTAATTACTAACAAAATTGGATTGAAAAGTGCATCATTAGTATGTTTTTCAGTACTAGTTGTCGAGGACATGGTATTATAAAATACACTTGTTACCCACAACAAACTATTGTGAAGCTGTATGGGCAGTGATACAATTCTACTCTATTATGTTCCAGTTGGGATTTGTTTTTGTGGACCTTCGTCATATCTACAGGGAACAGAACAGACTTGCAGATGCGCTAGCAAAACATGCCTTATCTCACAGTACGGGTCTTATTATGTTTGACGTTATCCCGAATGTGCTTAAGGAGAAAGCTAGTGAAGATCAACCTAGAGCAAGATTTTCATAGACAAATTTTTGTGGCTGATGACAATACTGTCTAAGTAGTTATTGGGTATCCCTCTCTTTTAGATAAAAAAATGTTCCGATTGGAAACATTGCTAGGAGTTGTTCTTGGTATGATCACACAGTCAACTAGGTCGCCTATAGATTAATATTGATATTTGGGCCCCTATTGGTATTAGCCGGTGCGCTCACATCGATCTTAGTAGTTCTAGCCTATGTGATACCATTAATTGTTGTTCTGATACCACAAAATGCACGAGACACGAACGCACGATGCACGCACAGCACCGCACAGGAAGGGACATGGGAAGAGTTAAACCTTAACACTTTTTCAGGTATTTTACTATTTTTAGTATTATTCAATTATTTATTAAAGTAATTTCACAATGTATTGTCATATATATATTTGTGTGTGTATTGCACCGTAGTATGGCTTGGTAGTAGTGATGTCAATCCATCATTCACAATAGTACCTCTTGAAGAACCCCTACAACTTCATAGAGATGGGTTGTCTACTGTCTTAGTTATGGGGCCTGACTATGTTAGGTGGTTCCTTTGGATGGATTCAACGCACATAACCTATGAATGTGGCAAGATCTGGGCAAAATATAGAGTTTATTCTTAGTCAAACTATTGTTATGGTGTTTATGCGAATGGTTTCTCTTCTTATGTGTCAATTCAATGAATGGACATTTTATTTTTTGATTTTTGTGCATTAGGATGTACGGTAGTTGCTTGGAGATTTGCAAGAGATCGAATTCAAATAGTAGAATAATTATTTTTGCATTTTAATGTGTAATTTGTCAATATTAATTAAAATATTTCATAAAGTTATATCTAATTACTAACAAAATTGGATTCAAAGGTGCATGGTTAGTATGTTTTTCAGTACAAGTTGTCGAGGACATGGTATTATAAATAATACACATGTTACCCACAACAAACTACTGTGAAGCTGTATGGGTAGATATACTATTTTTCTCTATTCTGTTCCATTTGGGAACAATGCTAGGAGTTGTTTTTGGCATGATCACGCAGTCAGCTAGGTTGCCTAGATTGACATCGATATTTGGGCCCCTATTGGTATTAGCTGGTGCCTTCACATCTATCTTAGTAGTTCCAGCCTATGTGATACCATTAATTGTTGCTCTGATACCACAAAATGTACGAGGCACGTACGCACGATGCACGCATGCACGATGCACACACATCACACATACGATGCACGCACAACACCGTACCAAATGGGACATAGGGAGTATTAACATTCGTGAACGTGTTCGCGAATGTTAACAAACACTAATGAACGCTTAACAAACGAACATGAATAGGACTTTCAAAAACCTTAACAAACAAACAAACACGGACACGAACACTCCAAAATCCATAACAAACAAACACGAACAACCTCCGTTCGTTTATGTTCGGTTCGTTAACAACCCTATTAATACATTAAGGGGGCGTTTGGTTCACGAAATTTTGGATTACCCCAAGTAATAAGATTACCTCGCGAAAGGTAATGTGAGATTTCGAGAATGTAAGATTACCTTATGTGTTTGATTTGGATTGTGGAATATAATATTACCTTGTTTGGTTTAGGGTTATATTTTAGGTTATATGAGTAAGTTTGTGTGAACTAGTTATAAAGGAATGTAGCAATGTGCGATATTTAATATAGCACAGTCGATTTTTGTGGTGTAATTTTAAACTCTAAAATACATTATAATTAACTAAAATTGACCCAACTATAACTTGAAATGTTTTTTTTCTTTTTTTTTTCTTTTTTACTTTTTGTTTTATTAACTTTTGTGTCATTTCTACATATAATTCTTAACTATAAGTTTTTTCACTATAGTCTATAAAATTTGAACTTTTCTATAACTCTTACTCTTTTAGAAGAATTTTTCAGTAAAAAATGTGCTTATGCTAGTCTTAGGTTATGTTTGCTTGAAAAACTTGTCATAATAAACTCGCTAGGATAAACGCATCACATTATTAGGACTCTTGAATATCTAATTATTTATTGCAGGAAGACTCCTTGAAATAAGGAGAGACACACATCTCAACCCAACTTCTTGAATATTTAATAATTTTTTCTTTTGAATATTATTAAATGCTCTTTAAATTTGTTTGTTACTTATATGAATATTTTTTTACATAATTTATAGATCATTTTTTAATATTGTAATTCCTATAGAATAATATTATATAAAAATATTATATATTAGTAGTAGTAGTAGTAGTAATAATAATAATAATAATAATAATAATAATAATAATAATAATAATAATTTTGTACAAGGGCATTTATGTCTTTTAAATATATATTCCATTTCTATTCCTTCCGCTAACCAAACGCTGGAATACAATTCCCAAGTCTATTCCTTCCGCGAACCAAACGCTGGAATACAATTCGTATTCTATTCCTTACATATTCCATTCATTATGGAATAGTATTCTTATTCCCTTAAAATTCATTCCGTGAAGCAAACGCGTTGTAAGTGATTACAAAAATTTAAAGTCAAATGACTAATATTAAAAAATGTGCCCCCCAAAAAAATCAAAGCTCCAAAAATGCATGGAATAAGCACTTATTCTTTCATAGTGCAACTTTCACTAGTTACTAGTTAGCTATCACTTATGTTGCACGAAAATCTGTGAACGTAATGCAGTTCCTCTGTTAAATGTTTCATCGCCGAAACTTATTTCAAAAATATTTTGTGCAATTTTCTAATTACTTGTTTTCAAAATGATCTTTTCGTGATTAATAAAAAATGGTGAATTGGATGTTGGTGAATTTGCTGACATAGATGACTACGTTGATATATTTCAATTTGCCAATTAACTTATCTTTAGATGAATCTAATCTATATTCATCTAAAGTTTATATAATTTTTTTATGAAGATGCTAATGAAAATATAAACAATTAAGTATTTAACTATTTAATTAAGTTAAAAAAATATTTTAAAGTTTATGTATTTTATTTTAATTATTTTAAATTGACTTTATGGTAATTGGTATTTACTACTTAACTATTTATTACTGGTCTGGACACTGTAGCACTTTTTATATTTTTTTTGTGTAACATTTTTAATCATGAAAAAATTACTCTTTAATATTTATGCATATTTAAGAAACAAATTTTTCTAAATAACCCCTATGTTTTTATATTTACACGTTTCCCACGTTTCATTTCATATATTCTTTAAAAGATTAATGCTACATGCTAGAGACTCCTATATTTTCGTTCAATCTTCCCTCCTTGATATGACAGTATTTTATTGTATTTTTACTATCTTTTGAATCGAAAATAGGGTACTACTGGACCATATTAGTGTCTTGTCACAAAAATCCTTCACGTTCTTACAACTCTCAACATGCCATCCCGAATAGTTTTCCTAACTTGTATGGGAGGATTCACAAATTTAGTCCACTATCTCTCTGCTTGGATAACCAGATTAGTTAGGAGATCAGCCACAGTATTTTATTTTTGGTACACATGCACCTCTCTTATATCATCACCGGCTTCTACTCAGTCTCTACATGAATGTATCAGGTTGTAACAAAGCACGGCCTCCTTAAACAACATTTTACCCTCATGCGGTGTATTTTTTTCAAAATTTGATTATTAACTAAATTATTTTGTTTTTTTAATTAATGATGGGACCATTCAATTTATAAACACTCAATAAATGAAAATCACACCGTGATGTGAAAGGTTAGAGGGGAAATTCAAGAGGAGAAAAGAAAATTAAAACATTTTTCTTTTTTAAAATTGTTGTTTNCACAATTCTACCTACTAAAACGCACCAGAGTACCGATAAAACAAACCATTCCACACAATATACACAAATGCGTCTATTCACTTAAAATTCATCAATATACTTAATAAAACACATCATTCTACATATTAAAATGTACCACAACGTGCCTCATGTCAGATTATAAGCATACACTATTTACACATATTAATTTACACATATTAGAAAACATGTGCTAAAATATGCACCGTTATACGTATTAAAATGCACCACACTTATTAGAAACACATGTGTTAAAATACACATCATTCAATGTATTAAAATGCACCATACGACGTATTAAAACACACTATTCCACAACACAGTTACACATCATTCTACGTATGAAAATGCACCACCGGATAGATTAAAACACACCATTCTACAACACAGTTAATGCACCAACATACGTAATAAAACACACCACAGCATGTATTAAAACGCACCACACTATGTATTAAAACACACCATTCTACAACACAGTTACACATCATTCTACGTATGAAAATGCACAAACGGATAGATTAAAACACACCATTCTACAACACAGTTAATGCACCAACATACGTAATAAAACGCACCACATCATGTATTAAAACGCACCACACTATGTACTAAAATGCACCATTCCAATCATGTAATATAAATACTAAAATTACCATAATAACCCTACTTAAACATACGCGAATTTCAGTAAGATTAATGAAATTGGACGGTGCTGATTAGGCCACACGACCGCATCTAAACTACAGTCCGCATATGAGCCAACTTCTATATATATATATATATATATTCAAGTTGTTGAAGACGTTCTCTTCCCCAATGAGTCATTATTGATTTTTAATAGAGTAAAAAATGGTAAAGTAGAAACTGGAATTGAATTAGGAAACATTTTAGTTTCTCATATATATTGTAAATTAGGTGTAGTATTTCATAAATGTCAAATGCATGACTCTAATTAATTGACCAAAGTTCATGCTATATTTTATTTTAATTTGTATTTTTTAATATACTCTAACATATTCATAGTATATGTTTAATAATTATGTCAATTTTGATTGGAATATGATCCGAACCTAAGGCTTTCCTTATAAAAATCAATGAGTAAGTTAACAATAATAAATAGTTAACGGAATATTTCGTTTCTAAGTTTACACTAACGGAATATAAACACGCCACATCAGGGAGTAAATTTAAGAGTACATAGAACTCATGAAAAAATTAATTTATCAATGCTCGTCATATCAGAGAGAAATTTAAAAAATAAAATTTGGAAATACATGTAATAGAACTTTTTTTTTAAATTACATTCTTTACTTCACCACTGCTACTTTTCATAGGTTCATATCCCAATTTACACTAATAATAGCTGCAAGTTTACTTAGTAATTGTCCGCATAGACAGCTCAACTGGTTACATGTGTAAAATTTGGGAGCAAATATTACTTGATAATTAAAAAAACACATTTATCATTTCCCATTAGTGTAAATAGTACAAATTATCTGATTTTGAACGGGACAAAAACAAAATTGGGTTCTGCAAATTTTTCAGTTAGTAGTGGGAAAGTGGCTGATGGTGGTAGTGTGGCATATATATAGAGAGAGAGAGAAAGAGAGAGGGAGAGAGCATACTGACTTTTGATCTTTGGTGTTGATCGCTCCATCATTCTTTACCTGAAAAATGAGGAATCAGAAGCTCAAAGGTCTTGTTCTCTCCTTCTTCCCTTTCTTCTTGTTTTTTTATTCTTGATAATCCAGGTTGATATGGAGTGTTTCTCACTCTGCCCATTTAATCTATGTTCCTATTTTCATACTTTGGAACTCTGTGATGGAACATTGATGTATTTTAAGTTTTAAACAATAACCTTCTTGATCAGAAAGAGTAGAGTTTATTTCAATGTTTCAAACACACACATAGGGTTCAGAAATAAGGAAATGTGTAGACGATATGATCTTTCTTCTCTTTCATGTGTCATTTTCTTGATGAGAAATTGAGAGCCAAAGGAAATTAATTAGTTATATTGTTGTTAATACTCTGCCCCTGGTGTCTCTGTAAGAACAACTCTGGTTTTCCCATTTTCTATCCAATGATATAGAACCATGAACTTTTGTCCTCTCTCTTTTATTTTATTTCTTTCTTTTATGCACAGTAGCATATTGCTTAGATGAATTACTTTTCATTTGATTAAATATCAGAACATTTTTTTCCTGATATGGGGTATTTTTATTTAATGTAAATATTTGTATTGCTGTTGGAGATGAACTTTGGGTACTTTACAAATAGGATTGTAAACTGTTCATGTTTTGCCTTAGTTTACCTTTAGATTTATGGCACTAAAAGAATAATCTCTGGTCATGATCCATGTAGTTTACCTTTTGATATTATGGCACTAAAAGAATAATCTCTGGTCAGGATTGGAAGAACCCGGGGAGGTATGGCTTCCCGACAGCATGCTGGTTGAAATTCTGTCGAGATTGCCTTCTTAAACTTTGGCTTGGGTAAGGTTTGTTTCGAAAGAATGTAACTATGTAAGTGTATTGTATCTGATCGCAAGTTCATCAGGTGTCAGCTGAAGCCTAGAGCGCAGCAAACAGATTGGTGTCTGGTGGTGATTTTAAATCTGTTTGCTACATAAGTGTGGATCAGGACTACACCAAAGTTGAGAAAGGTGTTCTTAACTTTCTCCCGGAGAATGTGGCTATCCTGTCCTCGAGCAATGGCCTTATCTGCTGTCGTAGTAGCTTACCTTGTTTGAAACCAGTGCTTTATGTCTGCAATCCATTGAACAGGGAATGTATAANATGTTTAAGAAAAAAAATGAGTGGTGTGGCGGGGGCCCGCTTAGCCCGCGGGCTTAGGGCGGGGCAGTCCGGGCTTGGGAAACTCAGGCCCGCCAAGGAGCGGGTTTTTTTGGCCCGCCCCGTTTAGGCCCGCGGCCCGCAGGGCTTTGGCCCGCCAGCCTGTATCGACAGCTCTAGTTGGTATACAGCTTTCTGAACCTTAGATTCTCCATGAACAAGATTAGCATCGTCTTGTCATCCAGATCGTCCACCGCGTGAACCTCTTTCTGCCACCTTGCCAAGAACGACCTAAGTGATTTAGTGAGATCTTGCTTAATCCCGGATAGGTACACAAAGTTCTTCTTAGAAAGTAAGTAAGCGGCATAATTGGTCAAGAAAAGCTCGGCCAATTGGGTGAAACTGCTCACGATTGAGCAGAACCGGTTAGAGTTGTTAGGAAGGTCGTACACATCAAAAGATCCTCGGCTCCATGTATCTGCATCTGAGCTTGAAAGCTAAGCATGTGCTCTCGGGGGTTTTCGGAAAGCCAAATATATGTATATGTATATATTTATATAAGTATATATGTATGTGTGTGTGTGTGTGTGTGTGTGTGTATATACATACATATAGGGTCATAATCAGGTGTGGCCGCCCCTTAATGTGCGGTCAGTGCGACTGCACTACTATGTATACAAATATACACTACTAAATGTTAGAAAATGCACCACACAAATATGCATCATTAGGTACACATCACAAAAAGACACACCACTAGGTATGCAAATATACACCACACAGTGTTACCAAATGCACCATTAGGAGTAGGGGAGTTATGGTGCATTATTTTGACTGTGTTGTGTGTTTTAAAGTGTGTTTGTATATTTTCATTGTGGTGCGTTTTCTAACATTGATATATGTATACATATATATATATATATATATACACACACATATACATATACATATATACACATATACATATACATATATACATACATATATACATATATGCGTGTATATATATATATATATGTATATATATATATATATATACACAGATTAAGGATCAAATGAGGACCTATAGTTAGGTGAGAACGTGTGGACTAATCTGATCCTTTTATTTAAATAATCTAATGGCTGTGGTTTAATTGTTTTTAATTTTTATTTTTAACCAAACCTACGCGTTCTTTCTACTATACACGCCGAAGAGGGTTATTTATGTACTTTTCTAATACAATTTAATTTTAATTTCTTAATACATATTAATTTTAATTTCCTAGTCTAACTGTGATCACCCGTGTTCTATTTTCCCAAAAGAAAAAAAGCCCCCTTTTCGCAGCGGCTCTTCTTGCTGCTTCGATGTGGACTCGCAAACTACAACCCCATTCGATTGGAAGATTAGTCTCTTGGTTTCCATTGCTAGGCCGACGACAGAGAGCATCAACCAAATGCATGCCGATGGGGGAAATAGCCAGAGACCAAAGGTACGCCGTTCGTCGGCCTTGATTGTTCTATCTAGGGTTTTGTGCTTTGCATTATTGTGGACGACTTTGTTGCATTCCGTGTGTTTATGGTTGTTTTCATGTGGTAATGGACTCTCATTGGTGTTCAATGTTGTGTATTAGTATCACATCTCTAAGCCCTAGTTCTCAGTTT
>CM008343.1:30746418-30759479 GCA_002525835.2 Ipomoea batatas
ATAAGTGTGCTAGATTGCTCGTGTCTTTCTTGAGACCTAGAACCCCTATTTATACAAGTTAGGATGGATTTCTCCCTTAGAAAACTTATAAACTACCTTAAGAACTTTTTCCTTATTACATTTTAGGTACTTTCCTAATCTATCTCGACCTTCCTTCTGTACCTCTTGCCTTCCACCGCCAAACTCTTTAGGAAACTTCCATATCAGCCTGTCTCTCCGCCCCACATGCACTGCCTTTCTTACCTCGGCCTCTTCTAGGTCGGTTTGGTCCAACTCATCCTTTCCTTACTTCTTCAACTCGACTTTCCTCCATTGTAATTAACTGTTTCAATGAATCTGTTCAATCACTCTCAGTCTAACATCTTCAGCTGCCTTGTCACCTAAGGATCCACCAAGCATATTCGTTCCATTATTAAACTCTTCCTTGAATGTGTCCCACAAAACAGTCCATTGAATGTCCTCCGACTGACCGACTTATCATCGGCCGACCTTCGCCATGTCATCTTCCTTTCCTTTGAGTCCTTTCTCCTTTTATCGAGTCCCGAGCTTTAGTCTATCCCCCATCAATGACTTTATAGAATTTTCCATAAATTCAAAAAGTTGTGCCATAAACACTCCTCAATGGAGTCTACTTATAAGTGTTACATAACTTTGGGGTATCACTGTATCAGTGAAATTATTCAGTAGCACAGGACACTGTAAATTTACGTATGGAGAAACGATGCAGAACGGGTCGACCCGCACCGGAAGAGGAGGACTACTCGGAAGAAGGCCAAGAGCATTTCTTCCGGTGTGCCCGTCTCATTTTCGCTTACTTACAACCGTCCGATCTCGCCTCCGTTTCATCAACCTGCAAGGCCTTCCGACGAGTCTCCGACGCCATTACTTCCTTAAGAATCGCCGACGCTTCTAGAAGCTTCGAGAATTCGCCCGTCCCTTTCGTCAACGCCGTCGACTCCCAACCCTACGCTTACTTCCTATACGCCCCGAATCAAACCCTGCCGATCGCTACTGGAGAAGCTCAGAGCTGGGGAGGTCCGGATGATGGTGCGGGTCGGGTTAGACCCGATCCGTTCTTGTTCCGGGTCGAGGGCGCCCGTGGGTGCGAGTGCTGCCGGAGTTGCGGCGAGGGCGAGGGTTTGGGATGCCCGTGTTGGGACTCGGCCGAGTTTCCGGGTCAGGAGTGTGGTCCGAGCTGCGGCTGCGGGCCGGAGTGCGGGAACCGGTTGACTCAGAAGGGGGTTTCGGTGGGGCTGAAAATCGTGAAGGATAAGAGAAAAGGTTGGAGCTTATGCGCTGCTGAGATGATTCCAAAAGGGAAGTTTGTTTGCGAGTATGCAGGTAAAGTGTTTGTTTTATTTCCTAGCAGAAATTTAAATAGTTCATATTATATCTGATTAATGCATATATGTTAAAACACAAATGCAACAATGTTTTATGCTTGAGAATGGCCCATACAATCAAAAGATCACAAGTTTCTTTACTTGGTTCTTGTTGTTATTCACCACATTTTGTCATTTTGCAGCTTCCATAATTTTTGTGTTGAAAGATAACCTAGTGAAAGGTTAAATTGATTTCTCTTTATGTGTAATTTTGCTTGAAAGGTGAAGTTGTGACGACTGAAGAAGCAAGAGCTCGCCTGAAACTGTATGACGAAACTTCATCCACTGGCCATTTTTCTCATGCTCTTCTCGTTGTCAAGGAGCATCTTCAATCTGGAAATATATGCATCAGGATGAATATTGATGCCACCAACATTGGCAATATTTCACGCTTTATTAACCATTCATGCAATGGTGGGAACCTCTGCACAGTAATAGTGCGGAGTTCTGGAGCCTTGTTACCCCGTGTTTGCTTTTTTGCTTCCAGAGATGTGCAAGAAGATGAAGAGCTCACTTTCAGTTATGGGGACGTTAGGCTTAATCCAAAAGGCTCTCAATGTTTCTGTGGCACCTCTTCATGTTTAGGGGTCTTGCCATCAGAGCATACATGAGAATACAAGAAATATTAATCATTTAATTGGTTTTCATACTTCAGTGAATGAATTGTTTTGACATTTTGTAGTATCTGCAAATGTAGTAAGGGTCTTGAATTACATCTCATAGTTGTTGTATGCCTGTACTATGTAAATGAACAATTTCATTTTTGGCAAATTATTGTACTGTATAGATTTTCATTACAATTAAAATTTCTATTTTGTAGTTTAATCTTGATCTTGTTTAATTGCATTCTTTTACTTTGCAAAATCGAAATTAGGTTTTAATTCAATCATAAATTCTAGTGGCTAAGTAGCTAAGTATTGGATTGGTGATATCTTGCATCTTCACTCTAGTATTGAATTGTTCAAATTGCGCTTGAATTGAGGTTTTGGATGCCTTTGAGGGTCCCAATGGGGGCCCAATTGTGTCAAGAGTTAAGTAGGAAAAGAGTTAGTAGGAAACCCTGAAGTACGGTTCTAAGGGAAGGAATTGACGCCCAATTGTGTGAAGAGTTAGGTAGGAAAAGAGTTAGTAGGAAACCCTGAAGTACGGTTCTAAGGGAAGGAATTGACGAAGGAATTGATCTACCTATTCCGACCGGGGAGAACTTGACCTACCTATTCCGACCTGGGAGAACATGTCATTCAAGAAGGTGATTGATTCTGAACTTGCGGGCGATTATGAACTTGCGGAGACTTGGTTTAATCAAACCGCTTACTTCCGGAACTTGCGGAGACTTGGTTCGATCAAGCCGCTGAGTATTGGAAACAGGCTTCGATCAAGCCGCTGAGTATTGGAAATAGGCTATAGCGCTTACTCCGGGCTTACTCCGGTAATTATGATCAAGCCGCTGAGTATTGGAAACAGGCTATAACGCTTACTCCGGTAATTATATTGAAGCGCATAATTTGTTGAAGATCAAGTGGCGTTTCGAATAAAAGAGTGTCTTTTTTATTATTCTTTATTATTATTTAGAATTTTATTTTTGATTCTTTTAATTATTATTTATATTTAGAATCTTATTTTCGATTCTTTTTGTTTGAATTCATTATATTTAATGAATTGTTTGTTCAATTTTTTGTTAGATCTGTTAAAAAAAATGGATCATTCTTTTCTTTTGGAAGAACTTATCCCATAATTTCATTATATGCTTTCCTAAGCGTTCTATTTGGCGAGATATCCATCTGTGTGATAATCTCGCCAGCCTAGGTGTTTGCAACTCCCGCCTAAGTAAGTCTCTCTCAACCCTAGAGAGTGGTAAAGAACTTGGATTAACCCTGAAAAGTGATTAGTGGTAAAGAACTTGGATTAACCCTGAAAAGTGGTAAGGAACTTGGGATTGTTCAACTCTTAGATCGTTACAAATGAGGCCCCAGTATTTATACCCATCCCACATTCTCAATGGTGGTGGAGATTTACTTAATCCTACAAGTCGGATTTACTCTCTAAAATCCTCCAAAATTCTCTATACAAACGGATTCTTTAATGTTCTAGAATAGTCTAGAGGCATGTACATAGCACCATGTTGATCTTTTCTTCAATGACAATTTCTTTTATTAAACCCAACCCAAGGGTCTATCCCCACTTGCCCTGTCTTAGAGCCTTGGCGATCGAGGTAAATATCTAGAGCCTTGGCCAACGAGGTAAATTTCAGGATATGCTTTAACAATTTACAAAAATTTCAAGTTTTCTCTGCAACTGCTACTTAGAGGTACTTATTGGCTCAAAAGAAAAAGACCTAGTTGATTGGCTCAAAAGAAGAAGATCAATAGACAATTCCTAAAAAGAAGTCGAACTTGAACCTGTGTGATTACTAAACCAACTATCTAGAGTTTCCTCTACTTCATTTTCGCTATCTATAAGTTTGCAATAAGTAAGCATTGAAAGAAAACGGTTTGTTCACACAGAAACTCTTAGGAGTGGTCTAATATAATTGGTGACATATAAGCTGAAGATACTGTCTATATATTCTGCAGATCAAATGGTTTTTTTGTACAAAACTGATAACTATTTGCATTCACCATTTTCATTAGTACAAAGCTCAATCTTCTGAAACAAAGCCATAGCCATTGCTTCCTCAAAAACACCAGTCATGCTATCGAATGGCTATCTGGCGCGAAGGCTGAAAAGGCGAAATGGGAGAGCTATCGCTGCTCTGAGAATCTCCCCTACACGCGTCTTGGACCTGAGCCGCAAACTGCAAATTCCACAACACATCCTCAACCGACGGCCTATCTGCAGGATCCTCGAGCAAACATCTGTAGCAGATCTCCACCATTGTCTTCACTGATTCGTCTGAACTCGAATTCTTGACCCTCGGATCAACCACACTCCTTCTCCACGCATCATCGCCCGTGAGGCTTGCTTGCAACTACAAAATTGATGCATGAACAAGCTAAAGCTACTGAAAGAGTTGACTAAGATCATAAAGAGCTCGTGTAAAACTGTTTCGGTTTCTAGAGTACCTGTTCTTTAAGGATCTTCACATCCTTCTTGGTATTTATCCTCCTTCCTGTAATGATTTCTAGTAATATTACACCAAAGTCATACACATCCAGCTTTTCATTGTATCTTTCCCTGCAAAAAAGTTACAGTTTATAGATATCAAAGACTTCAATCGCGACAACTTTCATATGCTGGCCAAGTGAAAACTGAAAGAATTAGAAGTATTTATTTATTTTTGGATAATCGAGGGTGTGCACTGGGTAAACCTTGCCTTGTGACCCTTAGCTGACAAAAGACGACAATGAAGTAAACTAGCTTAGGTTGTCCATAGCTGACTGGCTCAAACCAAGAAGGCCAATAGGCCGCTCCCGATGGGAAGTATTTAGACACAAAAGGATATAGGGTTTGATCAACTATGAATAAAATATATGTATACGCAAACCTTGCACCATTCAGCTCCTTGGAACCACTGGGAAAATCTTGAAGGCTGGCCTGCAAAGTTGCACAGATAGTACCACCAAACTATTAATACAAGGAATCAATATACACAGAAAGAATGAGAGAATTAAGTTAGTGCTTTCACGAGTGTTGATATATGTGTGTGTTCAAATTTCCGAAATTATTTGTTCAAACCTTTCCTGTGCTCTCATCCAGAATGGGAAGGTTAAAGCTGCTAATTTTGGCAACGAGGTTCTGGTCCAACAGAATATCGGTTATCTTCAAATCGTTTGAAAAGACACCAGGAACAATCCCGGTATGCAAGAACTGGATACCCTTTGCTATTCCTATAGCAGCTGAAACACGCTGTGCCCAGTTTAATCTCCGCCTAGAATGCTTGTCTGCAAAGTAAACAGGCAAGACTTAACTGTCAAACTTCTAAATGTTGGTCACTTGTGAATGTAGAAAAGATTAAACGTCAGACATTATGGTTTTAAATATCGTATAATAGGCAAGAGGATGCAATATAGCTTCATATCTGAACATGTTACCGCATTTGAAAGGTAGGGTGTTGGGACTTCGCCCTTCAAGCTTCTGCCCGACAATCCCCCTAGCCACATGGTGCTGGACTTGGCCCTTTAGGCCTTTGCCCAATAGAACAGTATGTAAATCCGGAGAGTATAGAGACTAGATATTATTGTTAAATTACCAGATATCCAGCTCCTCAGGGTGCCATTTGGTACATATTCGAAGACAAGAAATATTCTGCTGACACTCGAATCATCCAAGTAACACTCAAAGCAGTGCCCGAGCGCACTAACCAGGTGTTGATGTCTGAGTTTCGATATAAACTCTATTTGATGCATAAAGTTTTGAATGCTATTGCTTCGTTTCAGTTTCAGGCATCTAATAGCAACAAACGAACCATCTCTCAGCCGGCCTCTGTATATCTGAGTGCATAAAAAAGGTAAATTCGGCTCTCGTCTAAGCATTTCGTATGGCTATATTAATTAAGTTACCGTACATTATTCAGAAAATTGCAATCTTGAACTGCCATACCTGACCGGTAGATCCTTCCCCGACAAAAGTTGATGTATCAAAATTGTTTGTTGCCTCTTCAAGCTCTTCCAATGAAAAGGTTCGATAAGATGGAACGCTGAGTGACCCTAACTTCATTGCTTGAGTAATATACCCTATAGACATGGTGAAAAACCAAGCTATCACTTAGTTGCACAAAAGAACTTTAAAGAAGGGGGCAACCCCCTGGCAAATTTGCTTAGGCTGTTGACTTGATAATCACAACGTTACAAATTCAACTCTCAGTAGGAGTGGCCTATTGGCCTTCTTGATTTGAATCAGTCAGCTATGAGCAACCAAGGCTGATTACCTCCTTGTGACCCTTTGCTGGCTAGGGCTACAAGGCGGGACCCAGCCCACACTCTCGAGTAGTGGCTGTAGGTTTCCCTCGTCACTCAAAATAAAACAAACAAAGAAACAATAAACCGAGTAGCATATTCTCATTATTCTGCAGTCATAGCTAAACATACAGACCGAAAGGGAAAGAAGAACCTTACTTGCATCTCAGAACAACTTTGAGGTGTATGCAGTTGATGCACTTTCCATTATCAATCTCGTGGGGGTTTTCCGGACATTCTTCTTTGCACGAAAACTTCTGACGATTAAAAAGGCCACAGCAAGTAGTATGGCACCTCCAATAACGCTCCCGCATATGCTCAAGGCAAGAATTGCTTTAGAACCCATCTTTTTACGATGATGGCGAGGTATAATTCCCACAGCTAAAGCTTCATTCCTACAGAAGGAGACTGGATGTTGATTTTTGTCTCCAGTTTCTAGACAGTTTCCGGTATAAAGCACAACCTTGCTCTTGGAACTGCTATGAAGGCAACTAGGCAATCTCCCCGACAACAGATTAGCAGACAGATCAACGAAATTTAGTGCAGAATTGCAGGGTAGATTTTCGAAAAGCATTCCTGTGAGTTTGTTTTCTGCAATACTTAGATAACTGATTAATGGAAGAGATAGTAATGATGATGGGAACGGCCCGACAAGTCCATTGGAAGAAACATCGAGGTGTTCGAGCTGATGACAGGATTGAACATTCTCGGGAATGCTAGAAGTGAACCTGTTCCTCCTAAGCACGAGGCTTACAATTTTGCTGCCAACGAGTGGGAACTTGGGGCCGAATGAGTTGTCTTCCAAGTCGAGGACTTGAAGGTTTTCCAGATTGCTAAGATCAGGAACATTGCCTGTGAAATTGTTCCTTGACAGTGCAAGAATCCGAAGATTTTGCAAATCCCCGAGTGTGTCTGGCAGGGGGCCTCTGAAAGAATTGTTTTTCACACTCAAAACCGCCAAATCTGAGAGCAAACCGAGGCCATCGGGGAGCCTGCCAGTGAACTTATTTCCATCGAGTATAAGTGTTTGGAGGTTAATCAATGATGAGATTTCTCGGGGAATGGCGTTGTGGAAGAAATTGGAGCTCAGGTCAAGTATCTCGAGCCCTGATAATCTCGAAATTTTTCCAGGCAACGGCCCCCATAAACCAAGGGACACTAATTTGAGGACCTTCAAGCTTGGGAGCTTAACAAGGCTACTAACAAAGGCATCAATGGAGAAGTTTTCGGGCAATTGAGGCGTGCCCTTCTCACTGATTATATGCAACTGAGTTATGCTTCCTTCATAGCAGACAACCGTAACAGAAGAACTCATTTCAGCATTGCAGAAATCCGTTTTGTTATTCCAGCTCCTCAAGGAAGCCGGGGAGTTAAGAAGCTCTCGAATCCTCAAAAGTGTTCGAACTTCAAAGGATTGTGCTTGTTCTGAATACCCAACTAAGGATGACAAAACAAGTAAGACTATAACAAGTTCCCTAAGGCCAAAACTTCCCGACATTGCCAAAAACTACAGAAACACGTTATCTGGGGAAGAACTCTTCTTTCACTAATCAAACCCGGAAATATATACAGATAAAGCAAAACAACTTCACGAACTCGAGCTTCAGAGCTGGGAGATTCTCATTCCTTGAGGCCTGTTTCAGTAGGCCAATACTTTTTTAAAACTCTACATCATACTCATCATGTAAAGAAACATAATAAAACTAAAGATACAAAAATGAACTTTGAGAAATCTCTTATGTTTTCTGAGTTTCTGCTCTAAGATTACAGTGAAACTTAGGGGCAAGATAAACCAAGAAAATTGGGCAAAAGAATTTCAAGAAAGAGCAAAATTTCAAGAATGATGCTTAAAACAAGAAAACAATGCAGCAAAATATCCATATAACTATCAGAAATATAATAAGTTCTGAAAATTGAAAGCTCACCTCTATCTGCCAGAGAAATCAGCCAATTCAAGTTTCTGGGGAAAAACCTCTGAAAAATGGAGCAAAATTAGGCTGAAATTAAAACAAGGTAGCAATATCAGAAACCCTCATTTAGGTGAACACCCAAACATCCAAACCTTAAGAACAGCAAATAACTTCAAATGCAAACCTCACCAAACAGACCAACAACTGCTACCACTTCACATTCTATGCTTAGTATGACAAGACATTATTGATTGGTATTTAGAGTCAAGAAAGGTTGTACCTTTGGCTCAAGAAATACAGTATTCTGATGATTATTGCAAAACCAGAATGCAGATGGGGCCAAAGCCAAGAAGATTATGCAGAACCCACACACTGACCTCCCCACTGCAGCCTGCCTCTTTCCACACTTTAACCGCCATTAACACCTCAGAAACCGACAGACAACCTTTGTGTTCTTTCCCCACTTCCTTAATTAAAAAACAAAAATGTAACTTAGTGAAGCTGATGCTAAAGTGCACAATGGGTTTCACAGTTAGATTGAACTCAAGAAAAAAAAAGGAAAAGATATCTAGTGCTTAAGTGATCAACCACCTGACCTAAAGTCAATAATTTAGTGACAGAATAGGGTTAAATTCTTACCAATAATATCTTGAAGTTAAGATTCCTCCGACTAAACTCTTTAAGTTGACGAAAGTACAAAGATATATTCCTTGTACGTAGATAGTAAAAACTCTTAGATAACTCGTAATTTACCTCTTTCAGCAACTCTTAAATAAGTGTTTTGAAAACTTAAGATAAAGTGAAACTTAAAATTGTTTTTTAAAAGGTAAAGATGAAGATTACAACTACCTTTATTCCCTCCTCTTTGTGCGTGCCTCTTAGTGGACATACAATCTTTTTCTTTTCCTTCTTTGTAGTAATCATTCCTAATTAGACACCCTTTTCTTTTCTGTTCTTTTCTTTTCTTTTCTTTCTTTTCCTTTTTGAACCATGTGGCTTGGAGCTACTGGCTTATGCACTCTTTGTGTAGTGAATAGTGATATCACTGTACATAATGTAGAAGAAGATGATGTTTGGAATTAAATGGCAATGCAGATAGATTGGAGAAGATGAAATAGGATTGAGTTTTAATTTATATATTAATGTATGTAAAAATAGCTTATGGTATATATGCAATATATTATAGGATTACATAAGCATCTATACTAATAGTTTTTCATTTTATCTCTACCTAATTCATTTTTAGTTGCATGAAATATATAATATATAAATATATTCAAGTTTTCAGTTGATCTTAGCGAAATCGTCCGACCTCACAGACATATAATTAATCATATTGTGTACTAATAAAACCCATCATTTATACAATTACTCTCGTTTCATTCATTTTCTCTGCTACAATCTTACACACATAACCCCGCATAGTGTATAGTCTATAAACCATTTACACTATCAATTATTTTGAGATGAGATTACTAATACTAACTTTTTAAATTTTATTACATTGAATAATTATACGGTGTCACGTCAACTTGAATTATTACAAATATAATGTTCTCCACTAAAGTTGATAATTTTGTGAAATACTCTGTATCCAACTACGCCTTGTGCCCACATGCATGGCCACATGGATTGCTGACAAGAAACCACTTCGTTTTCTCTCCGTTTCCTCTTTTCTTTCTTTTTTTTTTTTCATAATTAATACTCTCATTTCACTATTTATGAGTCAAATCAACTCTTTATTCTTCACTTATTTTTTAATATTTTAAAATTATTTTTATATTTAATTTTGTATATTTAATTGTACTTTTAATATAGTTTCTAAATATATGAACTTTATATACTAATGCTAAACTTAACCATATGAATAATTGAATTAAAAAATAATTTACGTCATATCTCGTTAACCGAACTAAACACATAAATAGGATAGAGGAAGTATTATACAATGCCATGCTGCCCATGCATAATGCTATATATTTAGTGGATACATTCTTATTCTTAGAATAGGACTCAATGGTTAACTAACTCAAAACAAGTTTATAAGTTTTGTTTTGCTAACAATTACAATATAATTTGATATTCAAATTTATATATTTAGTGGATACTAATTGGATAGTGTAGGTTTTAACTTTGATAAAACTACTATAATAAATAACATAATTATGGGGGACAACATTGAAAACCCTAATGCTGCCTCCCTTTTCTCTCTAAAACCAAACGCATTTCTCTGCTGCTCAACTTCGGCTTCCACCGCCGGCCTCCGGCCGGAGCTCTAATGGAGCTTTGAGCCGGCGGTTTTGGTCAACCTCTATGTTTGCTCTCGCTCTTCTTCCGCCCCGACCACTGTCGCAACTTCGTCTGCCTTCGACCACCGTCACAGATCTTCTTCTTCTGTTTTCTCTCCCTTTGAATAAAATAATAGTAGGTAGGTATTGAGGTTTGTGTTGGTAGTCTTGAACTCCCAACCCTACTTTGACTTTATCCACTTTTTATTTTCTCTATTATTGTGTTTTCCTCTCGTTAGTTTCATTAGCATTTTTCCTCTAGTTACTTTCACGAGCTTTTCATTTTCATTAGCATAAATCGTTTAGTTTGGTTTCGACAAGTGTTGATCTTATCCTGGGCAAGCAAAAAAGAATTATGATGAAGACCCAGATATTTGATGAAGCTTTAAGCTCCCTGAAGGAACATAGCTTCATAGTTATGAAACAGTCTGCAATATAATTCAAGTTTTCTATATCATAGTTAGAAAAGTTGTTTCTATGTCTGACTGTAAGGAATGGTTTACCATTTCATTGTAAACGTTTTATGTTATGAATTAATGGAATAACTATTTTACCCTTAAAAAATAACATAATTATATTGAAGTATGAAGTACAACGAAGATATAATCACATGTATAAACACTCGTATTCATTAAGTATGTCGAAAAGAAAAAGAGATTTTAAAAGGATAGATTACTGATATGTTGCTTTCTTATGAGGGCAGCTTTGGCTTTTTGGTCTAAATATTAAATTCCCACTTTTTTCCCTTTTTTTTTTACATAGTATATTAATATTTGTATTTCGTAGAATGAAACTAAAATGTCATTTCTTTCTTTCTAAAAGGTTAAATTCTCATTCCAATGACGTCCACGCCCCGATCAGACAAAACATCCGGAAAGATGTGCCCATGCGGGCTAAAACATCATTTCTTCATTTGCTTAACTATGTCAAAAAAATTTAGTATGGTCATAAATAGGGTGTTATGTGTGTGCGCGCGTATTTGTATGTATGTATAATGGATATATTAAGAATGGGTCCGGAACAAATTTATTCGATGAGATGGGTCAAGGTAACCTAGGTTGACGCCCAAGGTCAGCTATGTGGCCGGTCTCGAGGCTCCCCACACACACAAGGAAAAAATAAGGAAAACCATAACAATATATATATATATATATATATATATATATATATATATATATATATATATTTGTTAAAAGACAGTATAAAAATTTAGGTCCCGTAACACCCACGAAAAATAAAAAAAGCATTAAAAATTACTAGTCATGAAGTACTTTCGAATAGTGGCAACCAAACTTTTTGATAAATGAAATATGATTGAGCATATATACATGCATTAGTGGTGGACCTTTTAAAATGATTTATAGAGGAAGAGTTTAGGGAACATGAGATACCACTTGCTTAGCTACCGTACACCTACATTATTATAATATAATTTATATATGTTTATGTCATTTCCCAATACTTTTTATACTATTGGTCTGCATGCTTTGATATCTCAGCTGTAATATAATTCACATTCCAACTTATATGTTTGGTTGGAAGCTTTAATAGTGTAGCTCGTAAGAATCTCCCTTTTTTTAAAAGAAGTTATATTATTATTATTATTAATGATGATGATGTTATAAAAACAACAATTATTATTTTTCCTCTCTTTAATTTGTTATTGGATCAAAATTAAAAGAAGAGATTGACCTCTAATTTTTTTTGTGTATCTAATATAAAGATAAAGAGGTTCCTTCTTAACCGAACAATCAACGAACTTGTTAGTTCATATATTTATTAAGTCTATCAACTCTAACTCTGGGTTTGGAAAGTGATATTATACATCACCTTCTTGTATTAATTAATGACATTTATTATTCCTATTTAATTAAGTTTTTTGTTAGAGCAACACCAAGAGTCGGATGTTTTTGTTCAATTTTTTCAGGCCAACTAAGAGTGAGAATGTGAGGAAAAAGGGAAAAAAAAAAAACACAAAAGAAAAAGGGTTTAATTTGCTCTAAGGACATCTTCAAGAGGAGTTTTTGGGAAGGTTTTTCCCTAAGAAAAAATTGGAAGGGGTTTGTCGACGGATGGCCGGAGTGGGAATTAAAGCATGTGCTCCATCTCAACTAAAAGCCTAAGCTGATAGTTGGACTGCACATATTGTATTTATGCTCACACGCCCCCTCAACGTGTGCGGTGGATTTCCGAGCGCAACACGTGGAAGTCTCTTTTTGAGGGTAACGCGAAGTCGACCCATAATCTTTTGCATGGCTCTGATACCAAATTAAAGCATGTGCTCCATCTCAACTAAAAGTCTAAGCTGATAGTTGGACTGCACATATTATATTTATGCTCACAGTGGGGTTTTTTTTTTAGCTAATTTCTTCCCAAAAATATCAATTTTTTAAAACCTATTGAATAGGAAAAATGTTGACGGCACATCACAACTAAACGCGTAAATGTATTTTTTTTTTAAAAATTGTCAAAATTTTAATTTTTTTTTTTTTATATTTTTCCTCCTTTTCTTTTCCCTTACGTTCCTACTTGATACTTAAAAACTACGGGGTACTAAAAATCTTACACTGATAAGGTTACTCTAAT
>CM008343.1:30773483-30787921 GCA_002525835.2 Ipomoea batatas
TTTTTTTTTTTTTTTTTTTTTTTTTTTTTGTCATAATTAATACTTCCTATGTCTCATTTTACTATTTATGAGTCAAATCAATTCTTTATTCTTCGCTTATTTTTAATATTTTAAAATTATTTTTATATTTAATTTTGTGTATTATAATAGTACTTTTAATATAATTTTTAAATATATAAATTGTATATACTAATGATAAACTTAACAATATGAATAATTAAATTAAAAATAATTTTCATCATATCTCATTAAGTGAACCGGACACATAAATAGGATTGAGAAAGTATTAAACAATGCCGCACATAATGCTATATATTTAGTGGATACATTCTTGAAATACAACTCAATGATTATCAACTAACTCAAAATAAGTTTATAAGTTTTGTTTTGCTAATTTTTTTTTTTTTTTTGAAAACTTGTTTTGTTAACCATTATTAATTGCAGGTATAATTTGGGATTTCAAATTTATATATTTAGTGGATAGTGTAGTTTTTTACTTTGATAAAACTACTATATATAATAAAGAACATAGTTTTATTTAAAGTATAAATTAAAGTACAACAAAGATATTATCACATGTATAAACACTCGTATTCATTAAGTATGTCGAAAAGAAAAAGAGATTTTAAAAGGATAGATTACTGTACTGATGTCGGCCTTCTGATGAGGGCAGCTTTGGCTTTTTGGTCTAAATATTAAATCCCCACTTTTTTTTTCTTTTGCATACTATATTAATTAATATTTGTGTGGCATACTATATTAATTAATATTTGCTCACACATACTTTTCTCAGCCAATGCCCACACTGGCGTCACTGGGGATCGAATCTGTGACCTCTTACTTAGAAGGGTCACAGCTATGTCACTTGACCATAAGGTCTTTGACTAAAACGTCATTTCTTCATTTGCTTAGCTATGTCAAATTTTTTTAGTATGATCATAAATAGGGTGTTATGTGTCTATATATATATTAGACGATGGTGCCATACTGCCATCTATCTCATTTTACATGTATTGTTTACTATTTATTGGTCAAACTAATTATTTATTCTTTGTTTATTTTCTTTAATATATTCTTATTATTCTTAAATTTATTTTTTTTATTTAATGCTCCTTAATTTCTAAATATATAATTTTTATATGTTAATACTAAAATGATTTAATGACAAATTGAATTGTAAATAATTTCAATCAATTTTTTTTAACTGAACTTGATATATAAAATGGGATGAAGTGAATATAATTCATAGAAAGAAGTATTAAAAATTACAGTCATGAAATACCTTGGAATAGTGGGCAACCAACTTTTTGATAAATGAAATATGATTGAGCATACATGCATTAGTGGTGGACCTTTTAAATGATTTATAGAGGAAGAGTTTAGGGAACATGAGATACCACTTGTTTAGCTACCTTACACCTACATTATTATTTTATAATTTATATGTTTGTGTCATTTCCCAATACTTTTTATACTATTGGTCTGCATGCTTTGCTATCTCAGCTGTAATATAATTCACATTCCAAATTATATGTTTGGTTGGAAGCTTGAACAGTGTAGCTGGTAAGAATCTCCCTTTTCTTTTTAAAAAAAAATTATATTATTATTATTATTATTATTATTATTATTAATGATTATGACTATGATGTTATATAAACGACAATTATTATGTTTGCTATCTTTGTCTCTTATCAGGTCAAAAAAAAAATAAAATTGGTCTCTAATCTAAAGATAAAGAGGTTCATTTTTATTCAAACAATCAACAAATTTGTTAGCTCATATTTTTATTAAATCTATCGACTCTCACTCTAGGTTTGGAAAGTGATATTATACACGCACCATGCATCTTCTTGTATTAATGACATTATTATTTGATTTATTTCTATGTAATTAAGTTTTTTGTTAGAGCAACCCCAAAAGGTCGGGGTTTTTGGGAAGGTTTTTTCAAAAGAAAAAATTGAAAGGGGTTTGTCGACGGATGAGGGTGGAGTTTTTTGCTAATTTTTTCTCACAAATATCAATTTTTGAGATCCATTGAATTGGAAAATAGAAAAAGTTGACGGCACATGATAAATGGACGCTTAAATGTATTTTTAAAAAAACTGTCAAAATTTTAATTTTTTCTATTTTTTCTCCTTTTATCTTCTCCTTAATGGGATGGCTCTTGAAAATCTTTTAAAGGGTTAATCACCTATTTGGTCCCTCAATTATTCGCGAACTGTTAATGTTGTCCCTTAATCCCGTAATCATCGATTTAACCCCTAGAATAAAATATTTTGCGTCAACTTAACCCTTCCGGCCGAATTCCGTCTAACTGCCGGTGAGCAACTTGTTTTAGCAGGGGTAATTTGGTCATTTCGTGTCTTCACCCTCCCTCCCTCCACACCTGCATCACCATTCTCTCTCTCTCTCCCTTTGATACTTACAACCATTCAATAATGGCTCATGAAGAAGCAGTTCAAGTAAAGGAAGTGGTGGTTATGCCTGAAGTTTCATCAAGACCTGAGAAGCCATTGCCAGCGAATGCAGACTCTGTTCCGGTGTCGAATCAAAGATGCCGCTAGAGAAAGAAAGCGATTCTGGAGAAGAGACCGCGCTAAAATACTCAAAAAACGAAAACACACAAGAAGACACAAGCCCCAGGCTGATGGGCACTTAAAGGAAGAAACCACCATAGCTTCTGACCTACCTGAAACCCACAACAAAACACCCCAAGAATTCAGAAAGCTCGTTCAACACGCTATCAGAAACCACGAATTCAATGATTATCCCAATAACGCCAAAGAAGATGCAAAAACAGAACCCTAGAAAATATAATAGAAGAAAACAATCGGAAGCTGTATTGAGGAAGAGGACACAAGCTCCGAGCCTTCAGTTCAATCCCAAGAATCCCAAACCGACGACGGAGCAAAAATTGTGGAAGCCATTGCAGAGACCATTATCTCAGTTTCAACCTTGGAGGATGCTAAAACCTCTGTCCAATCCAAAACAAACCCAGAAAACCAACAACCGGTAGAGCTTGTGGACGGTGTAGAAGAAGAAGAGGTGGCAAGTATGGAGAGAAATACCGTGAAGAAGAGAGACGCGGAAGTGCTTTGCCATATGGGAATTTAAGTCGTTGAAATCCATCGCCCCTGCGGATTTTGAGGCACCAGTAAAGTCGATTTGCAATTCGCGAAGCAGGAAGGTAAACACGGTAGCGGTCAAAGGCCATTTGGGTTCATTTTCGGATCACAAAAGTGAGTGCAATTGATGGAGATAATCTGGACGGAGTCTTTCAGCAACTTTTTACGCCGGAAAACCATTTCGCACATGATTATAAAAAACAAGCGATGGCGACGGCGGTGAATATTGGGTGTTTCTTCTTTGTTGATGGAGATCGGAGCTAAGAGATCTGATCCTATTGTTCCTTATGGACTCGTAAATCGATCCGGATGAGAACTTACAATGGTGAAATCTGGCACCGGTGGCAGGTCGTGAGTTGACCACAAAATGGGGAGGGAGGAAGGGTGAAGACACGAAATGACCAAATTACCCCTGCTAAAACAAGTTGCTCACCGGCAGTTAGACGGAATTCGGCCGGAAGGGTTAAATTGACGCAAAATATTTTATTTCAGGGGTTAAATCGATGATTACGGAATTAAGGGACAACATTGACAGTTCGCGAATAATTGAGGGACCAAATAAGTGATTTACCCTCTTTTAAATAAACAAATAAATAAAAGATAAACAGCCCATTCAAATGTGATGAGTGATAAGTAAAGAAGGGTTGAAAAGACAGATCATAGTCAACGACAAGGAGATTAGATATTCGCATTTTCCGAGGTACGTAAATAGCAGCGTATGTATGTATGTAGAGTAGTGAGAGCGTACTTGAAATGTCACATCGGAACTTGGGCGCCCGGTCCCACCGCTTCACCGACACCAACTGGCCGGACGTCGTGATAGTGAAACACGAAAGTGATGGCAGATAAGATTTCCCACTTTCTTTTTTAGCTTCATTTAATGACCAAATTAAACCAATATGCTTTTCTCTTTTATTTTTTCCTTTACCTTTTTTTGGCACAAGAGTTAGTATTGCCTCCACTAAGGCTCGAACTCACCACCTCCCGTATAAAGAGAATGATTTGATGCCACTGGACCACAAGGTCCTTGGCTTTTCTTTTACCTTTATGCAAGGTAATGTAATACTCCGTAGTTACTACACGGTTTAGTTCGCATAAAATATTTTCAAGTTGTTTGGTTGACATAAATTGTATTCTAATTTCATCATAGTGTTTTGTCCACGCTAATTACATTGTTTGGTAAAGATTATTTTAATTTTATCATTTTGTTGAATTATAATTCACGATATTTGATATCTCTTATGAATTACAATTTGGTGGTGTGGAAAAGAAAAAAAAAAGTATAGTGTTAAAAATTGTAGTTATATTTGGCAATAATTATAATAATGTCACCATATTTTTTTAAATTTGTAATAATTATAAAATCACCACATTAAAAAATTGATATGACTCGTTCAATTTTTATATATGTAAGATTGAGATTAAATTTCTTAGTTTTATCATGAAGGTTAAATCCCGATGGTAGGGTATTGACTCTTTAGGCTATAACTGATTGAGAAAGTATATTGAACAGATATTATATTGCAATAGAGTTGATAGTACTATATATATAGAGAGAGAGGGGGGGAAAGAGAGTATAATTAGACACATTAACTTTCAAAATTTCTTCACTTAGCATCTCCCTCTGTGGAGATTGTGGAGTTCATGTCAAGGAATTATCTTTGGCTTGCTTCAATGAACTGATGTGAAGGATAAAATGGGAGGAGTTATTTCGCCGAAATTGCGTGTTGAGCGCAACATTGCGCCCCAGCGGGCGCGTGGACAGGCGCGTGCTGGCGGCCACTTTGAATTTACATAAACTTTTTATTTAAAAAAAAAATAAAAAATTTGTTGTTTCTGTCATATTCTATTTGTTTTTCCATTTTTCTTTTTCTTCTTCCCACTTTCTATTTCCTAATCACACTTACAAAAACACCTTAAAAACCGTGAAAGAACTTGACTGAATGCTCTTAGCCTATTTTATAGGTTTTTGCCCAAATAGCCCTTCAAAAGCGCTGACATGGAAGTAAAATATATTCCTAACTTGGTAATTAGTCACATTCTTTACATTGTTGACATTTAAAACCATTGGAACTCTAACCCACATTAATAGATTTCACCTTCTTTCACGGAGTATCTTCTTTTATCTTTCTTCCCAAGGTATCTTCTTTGTCTTCTTCATGCAGCTATCTTCTTCATCATCAGGTTCTGTGTCTTCTTCATCAGCTTCATCACATGTGCGGAACAACTTGGAATATGAACCATCTTTGTACTGTAATTGTGGGTTGAAAGCCCCGCTTTGTTCAACTCGAGATTCAGGGAGAAAATTTTACGGGTGTCAAAGATGGAAGGTGCGATTTGATTCTATATATATATATTCTTTAAATTTTTGTAATTTTCTGAATATATTATTAGTAGTAATAATATAATTGTGTACCAAAACGGTCTAGGAGGGTCGTGGGTGTGGTTTTTTTGTTTGGAAAGAACACGTTTCACCTACACGAGAAGAAACTGAAAACGACGCGACATCTGCTTCTATAGTGGAGGAAATGAAGAAGTTGATTACAACGATGAGATGTGAAATGATCAGAGAGATACATGATGTTCGGGATTTAATTGAAGATGAAGTGAAGGAGAAGAAAATGCGGAAAAGAAAGTGTGTATTCTTTATAGTTGTAATTGTTGCTATGGTCAAGTTTATTTTGTAATATGGCTCAATTGAATGCCTTTTGTATTTACATCATCACTTTTGTGTATCCTGGCTTTGTCCCAAAAATTTTCTTTGTATTGTACACTTCTTAGCAGGTGAACATGAAATTCATGCATATATTCTTCTAGATTGGAGCTCAACTCTTGACAACAAATTGAATTGGTGAAAACACTTATATGTTTTGTTACTCCGAGGTAATCATTTAAGACATTATTAGTATATGATCCAGAATACTTTCAACTAATAAGGTTCATTATACAAGGTGGACCTTGGTCCACAATATAATTTGTGGTCATTGCAAATTATATTGTGGACCATGGTCCTCATTGCAATATGAATCATAAATAAATTTTCATATTTAATATATTGAACGTACATTATTTTTGTATTGAATGTTCATTATTTGATAATAGTATACCATTCCAAACGGAAGGTCTCAGGTTCGAGTCTCATCCCAATCAAGGATGTTGGCATAATCATATTGTTTGAGCAGATACTACGTTTAGGTTAGATTGTAGTACTCAAAAAAAAAAAAAGAGTCTTTAGTATATTAAAAATGTGTATTTATTATATCATGAATAGTCCACCTTAAAAAAGTGGATCATGGTCCATGGTATAATGATTGTATCATTTGTATGAGTCACAAAGTGAGTTTTACATTTTAATAAATATTTAGTTATAAATATTGAGCAAATATCATTTTTAGTCCCTCAACTATAATATATGTATCAATTTTGGTCATTGACTATTAAAACTTTCAAATTAGGTGCATGACTATTCAATTTGTATCACATTTGGTCCTTGACTATTAACATTTTCAAATTAGGTGCATGACTATTCATTTTGTATCACATTTGGTCCTGCCATTAAATTTTTCGGCCAAATTTCCGGTGAAGTCACCGGTGACCGACTAATTTATTTAATTTTTATTTTAAAAATTATCTTAATACTCCGCAACTTTTAAATAAAAAAAAAACTTAAAAATAAAAAATAAAAAAAAAATAGAAAACGCTGGTCACCCCCGATGACTTCGTCGGAAATTTGGCCGGAAAATTTAACGGCAGGACCAAATGTGATACAAAATGAATAGTCATGCACCTAATTTGAAAATGTTAATAGTCAAGGACCAAAAGTGATACAAATTGAATAGTCATGGACCTAATTTGAAATTTTTAATAGTCAAGGACCAAAATTGATACATGTGTTATAGTTGAGGGACTAAAAATGATATTTGCTCTATAAATATTTGGTAGTGACTCCCCACCGCTACAATTTCATGTTCAATCAGCGATATGGACTATATATAAACAATCAAGTTAAGAGTTTGGTGCTCCATATCCATCACTTATCAACTAAATAGGTATAGGGGGATAATGTTATAGTTTCATTTTCAAACAGGATTTTTTTATTATTACTAAATTAGCATGAAGATATGATGTTTTCTTTCAAAGATGTGATTAAGAAAACATTTACATTGGTTGCTCCATAAATTAAGAGAAATAATAAATAAATACAATTACATTATGCCAGTAGCAAGAGTCAGTAGTATTCAAAAAAAAATTGTGCATACATGTTTTGACTTTTGACCTAGAAGAATGCTTAGGTTAAATATAGCTAGTCCTTCAAGGTGGGCCCCTCATTTCTTGATTCATTATATATATATATATTTCTTGTGTAAGACGTATAATGTGAGACATGTAATATATTTGTATAAATTTATTTTAAAAAAATTATATTTTAATTAAAAAGTATTACATATCTTACTAGCCACAATCTTGTGTGTGAGAGTGATTTTAACAATTATTTGTGTGTGGAAAGTATGATATAAGCCCAATGCAAATTTGGTTTGTTAGGCTTCTAAAACCATTGGGAAAAAAGAATTATTAGGCCAATTAGTGTGGATAAGTGAAATTTTGGGGGAAATAAAAAGCCAACTCTATAAAGGTTTTGTGGCAGCTAAGGGGCTAATGCTTTACTCGATAGTTATGCAGGTCCTTAATGTTCACAATTTACATACTAAATATTCACAATTCAAATTGTGAGTATTCAATATATAAATTATAAATATTCAATATGTAAATTGTGTATTTTGGACTTAGATTCACATAATAGTTTGCCGGCTTTACTCTAGAAGGGTTCAACATTTGGTTTGGTGATTGACGATATTACATGTTTGGTTCTGATGATAGAATTAGGAAGGAAAAAAATTGTAATTTTGTAAAAAAAAATAGTAAGGTAAAAATAAAATAGAAATTCAAATTCCAGTGTTTGATAGGTGAGAATAGAACTGCTGAAACTTTCAATTATAGTGTTTGGTGTGAATGTGTGTGTGAGAGAGAGAGAGAAAGAGAGAGATAATTGAAAGTGAATAAGTAGTATAAAGATCAAAATGCACGTATAGTTCAATTTGTAGAGAAAGATGTAGCATTATTAGGGAGGGCAATTTGGTCCTCACTCCTCACACTCCAAATTTGAGATGCCAAAATCCCCTCTCTAAGCATTTAATGTGATATTTATAGGAGGTTGATAGAACACATGTCGCTCTCTTGGCATTCGCGACACGTGGAGCCCATGCACAAAAGAAGGTCGGGGTTCTCACGGACATCTCCACGTGTAGCTAGGTTCCTGACACTCTCACTTCCGCTGTGACAGGATTGGATTAAGGAAGTAAGGAGTAAAGGCCTCAAGTGAAGGGGGTCGATCAATCCTCCCGACCTGAGATGGTCAGGTCGAGTCAACGGTGAAGCAAGTACTGCTACAAAATAAATCCCGGTTGGCCTTTCTACTAAGTCGGATTAATGGCATTGAAGTCGGTTTGTGCTCGGTGAGAATTCTTCTCACCGATCTGCCCAGGTACCGAGTAGGTATGGACATACTTGTATCTAGGCCAAATATATTCCCCATTAGAAATGATTAGAAAATGTGAGACTATATAATCTTTTTTCATTTCTCAAATATTTCTATCCCAAAATGGAAAGAAAATGAATCATTTCATTCATTTCAACCCATCACACAATTGAGTTAATCATTTTTATTGAGCAACATCCTAAATGGAATAAATAACCATTTTTCTCAAGTAACATCTTAAATAGAACAATAAATTGCTAAGTTAATCACTTTTTTTTAGCAACATCTAAAATGTAATAGTTAACCATTTTTCTCAAGGAGCATCTTAAATAAAACAATAAATTTTCAAGAACTTTTCTCCAATAGAGTTTAATAACAACTTGACTTTAAATCAGTTGAATTCAATGTATTACCAAATAAGAAAATGAGTGATTTTTTCAAAGGTTATTGGTGTTTAGTGCTCCCATTTGAAGTTACCATGATTCCATGAACCCATAAAAGCATAGACTGTGAAAACTGAAAGAGGGATTTTCACTTGTCACTTGGCTACTCACATATATCTTCAAACTCTATTCTGGTCTATATACATGTTACATATATACTTACATCTTACATGTACTTGGAGAAGATGACATCTAATGAGCTAATTGTGGGCAAAAAGAATTTAAAAAAAAATGGCAGCTCCCAAAAAAAAGAGCACCTGGGATTAGCTTAGGAACTATTCTACAACCTGTGGACCTAAGTATTGGATAACATCCATCTCTCCATCCTTGGGCATTTCAATCTCTTCCAACCATCCATAAAGTTCACCATCTTCTTCTGCTTCTGCAATTTTTCCAGTAACGTAAACAGTCAATTACAACTGATTCAAACTTGAAAGCTGAAACCAGATTACATAACATAAAAGAGTATTAACAAAACATTGTTTGGAGTGTCAAATTTTACATCATTTACAGCTTTGGTGGTGAGTTTTCTCAAGTTTAACATGAACAAGTGTGTCTGGTTCTATAAAGACTATGAAACCTTTGCAGCTATATATCCAGTGAAGGTCTGGGAAAAAAGTGAAAAAGAGAGCCTATGTTTCTGGTAAAAGGGATACCATTGCTCAAGGATAAAAGGGGAAAGTCTATGAGAGGTTGAAAGCATGGCATCGGGCACGAAATACTATGTAAGAAAGTTCAGGCTTCTAAGTTACATGGTTGTTTTTTTGAGGAAAATTACATGGTTGTTCTGAAACACCAATTTGAAGAATTTCCTTTCATGTTTGTGACTATGTTTCTGTTCTGCTGTGCACTGCTTTTTCCTCGAAACATTATCAGTGAATAGCATTAAACAACCTTAGTTCTTCAAGGAATTAGATTATTCAGCAAGTTAATGTACTTCAAATCCATTTAGCAAGCCTAGAAGGGCTTATCTAGTATGATCTTAAAACAATAATAATATGGAGTAATGATAAAAATCAAACATTTACATACTTGATAAAGGATTGAAGGGAATGTCTCTGTAATATGAGCAGTCGCGTCCATCATCCATGGTATAGGGAGGACCTAGCACATCAAGCACTGCACATGGTGTTATAGCTTTAAATTCATGAATATTGCCTCCTGATGTTGGGTACAAAACAGAAGTGTTGCATGGTGCTGTGAATATTTTGTCTGCTTTCAATCTTGCCAATCTCCTTCCAATGCCTTCTTTAACTGCATCAGCTACAAAAAATTTTGCTCGGTTACTGAATCCGCCATTGCTGCTGTGTGCAAGGTGCATGAGTTTAATGCAATGCAGAAGGACAATGGACAAATCAGAAGTGAGGGAGAGTTACCTCTTGAAGACAACTCTGAGTCGCGGTCAACCCAATCATATGCTTTAATGTGCATGCTCCCTAGTAGAAGCTTGCTGAATACTGTCATTCCTGGGTGGTTGTGTAGAGGTATGACGGCATTTGCAGGAAGAAAGAACAAGCAAAGCTGCAAAATGCAAGCAGACAAGGAATATCAGGCTGATTTTTTTATTTTTTTTTGGATGACAAGAGAAACCCGCAACCCCTACCCAAAAGTGTATATTGATTAAACTCTGGCTTGTGAGCCTAGCCATTAAAAGACCACAAGAAAATAAGGTGTGCACTGGCCATTGGGTAAACCCCGCCTTGTGATCCTAGCCAGCAAAAGACCACAAGGAGGTAAACCAAGCATAGTTGCCCAAAAAGGCAACAGGCAGCTCCTGCTGGGAGTCGAACTTGTAATCTAGTGATTATCAAGTCAACAGTCTAACCAGGGTTGCCCATTTTCAAGTATATTTCCAGTCTAATTACTGTCAACCATTTCTGATATACTGAAACCCATGATAGAACACATCAATTCACTCATGCCAGACAAGAACTTGAGGGCCTAACACTAGAAGCATATACATGGTACATAAACTGTAACCTGTTTTTTACAGTTCTGTATGCATAATCAGAAACTATCTGAAACAGCTGAAGATGGATTCTCTTACCGAGAAGTTATTGCAGTTGTAGATGGTTGTGAATGTGACCCTTGGATTACCTTCAACCTTAGTTTTAGGCTGAAAGAACTGCAGATTGCTACTTAGTCCAACATCTTCTGGTGTCATACCATCTACAGAAGAATCACAATCCAGTCAGAAAACGAATTGCTTATCAATCAATGATCATTTCTACTGTAATGCATGCTGTTCCACATAACAAATGATATACTTTGACAATCAAATATATACAGTATAACCTAGCACATTCACCCTGCCCAATTTTCATATAAAACAGAAGGCATATCTTATAATAGTACTTCTGGATTATGTGGAAAATCAACAGGCACTACCCCTAAACCACAATAAAATAAATTAGCCTAAATTGTGCTCAAACTAAAAAACTAATAGGCTGCTCTCACTAGGAGTACAACTTGAAACATTGTGATTATGAAGCCAACAACCTGACTAACTTGAGATTAGTCCCTTCTTGTAATAGTACTTTTTATACTCGAGGAAAAGCATCAAAGATTGGATTCCAGATATGAATGCATATATATATAGTCTGTTCATTGACCTAGAATATTGCAGAGTCTCTGCACGTCACCGGGAGAAGGGACCGAGCCAGGCACTCCATCAAACACCTGGCGACAAAGCATGAACAGCCTCTGCAACCCAACAGCATTGTGCAAACGAGGCTTCTTTTTCGCCATCGCCATCGCAGCCACGTTCCGGCCCTTCTTGGCGCCGACGCGAATGCTCCGAACGGCGGCGCCGTCCCTCTCCGGCGGCTCTACCAGCCCCGTCGTCATATATTCCGATTCCTCCGCTCCCCCAACAAAACAATGACAGAATTCGCAGCACTGTATTGTCTCCTGGCTGTGCAGCTGTCTACAATTGTAGCACAGAGATTGATGGTGAAAGGATTTATAGAACAGAGATGCGTGTGAGAGAGAAAAAAGTGTAATGGGAATGGAAAAGTAGGCATTGCGCATATTTGTAGACATGAAAGGGAGAAAAGAGAAAACCAATGAAATCCAAAACCAGGGGCCATTGCATGGAAGCCACAGACAGGCAGGATTTTTTTAGGTAAAAAGTGTTTGACAGTAAAATATCTGTGTTTCTTTGCGGCGTTTTACCGCACCCACGCATACTCCAATAAAAAAGAAGAAAGTCAACAAAAATAATAATAATAATGTAATTTATCCGGGAGTTCTATGCATGAACTCCTAAAATCTTATTTCTTAAATTTTACTAATTGATGTAACCAGTATTAATAAATTTTTTTTTTTATGTGAGTCCCAATATAAGTGTTTACATCAAGATTTTGTGTGTAAGAGTAAAAATTGAGACTAAAAAATGAGAATATATATAGTGTTTTCTTTTTCCGATAGGGTATCCACTATCCAATATCTCACCACTCTTTGTTCGTAGAGTTGCACTTTGGAATCCTCGCAATTACGTTAGCAATCTAATCCGTATTTAACAATAATAATCAAGCTTGTAATATCTTACTATACTCTGGTGTCACTCTTCTCTTTTTAAACAAATCTAGTGTCACTCTTTCATTCAAAAGAAAATCGGTAACCACTATCCAAATATATGCTTTGGAAAAGTCCACCTTAACCATGATGGACAAAGGACCAAACATGGATAAAATTGGTTTAAATAGAGAAAGTCAATAGACAAATTTATACGAAAAGTCAAATTTCAAATGTTATGATTACTAAGCCAATTATTAGTTGAGGTTGCATCCAATCTAGTATCACTATCTATTGGAAACACAAGAGAACGGCACAAATATAAAAACATAACAAGTCTATTTCTATATTTATAAATATTTTTCCCTTAAACATAAATATTAAGTGTTTATTACTCCATCTTTCATATTTTACATTTCATGTTTATTATTCATTCGTTAAATAAATTAATTAATTCTTTCTTCTTTACTTATTTTCTTTATTAGTTTTTAAATTTAAATTTTATTAGTTTTTAAATTTAAATTTTCGTATTTAGAGTACTTTTAATATAGTCTTTAATTAAATATATAAATTTTATACACGAATAATAATATCATAAAAATTAAATTTAAAATAACATCGGTCAAATCTCATCAATCAAATTACGTAAATAAAATAAAACAGATAAATTGTTTTTAAAATATAATTTTCAAAAGTTTTTTTTTGGAAGGAATATTTTAATTTACAAACCTACTAAATATGTACATAATCTGCCACGACAGCAAAGGGAATATTATTTTATTAATATTATTAAATTCCATGATTGAGTTTACAAGCGGCGTACGGCCCCCAAGAAAGAGGAAACAGGCAGTTAAATGAAACCAACAGTGTTTTGTTTTTCCTTTGACAGGAATTATGTGGACCCCACGTCTTGTAAAGAGTCCACTGTTTTAGCCTCTATACATGGATGAATAGCGGCTGGCATGGGTTGAAAGTCAATTCATTCACCCCATTTTGTATGCTTATATATCAATCCACCTAAAAATAATATTTTATTGTAAGTATGATAGACTTAGAAATTAATTAAATTAAATTAATTTGGTATGTTATATGCCTAATTAATTTAAGCTTTCATATAGATTCAGTCAAATTATATATTTAAATTTAAAATATTATAGTTATGATAGGATCATGAACCTAGATGTAATTGTGGCATGGTTCATTTTGGATAAAGGTTAGACGGATTCTCTCACGAAGAAACTAGACGGTTGTGAACACATAAACTTCTTTCACTATCCACTGATACCGACCATGAAATAATAGGGTGCGATGGAGTCATGTGAGACAAAAATGAATTGAATCATGTCACAAAAGGGAAATGCTAGGGGGTCGTTTACTTCATTTTTCTATTTTTCCATTTCCAGTTTTCCATTTCTCCAGTTTTCCTTCTCCATTCTTCCAGTTTTCCATTTCTCCATTCCTCCAACTCTTCATTTCTTTAATTTTCTGATTTTATTAAATACAAGCATCCTATATAACATTTGTACATTTATACAACAAAGATAATAATAATAATAATAATAATAATAATAATAATAATAATCTATACTTCTCTCTCTCTCTCTCTCTCTCTCTCTCTCTATATATATATATATATATATATATATATATATATATATATATATATATATATAAGTAAAATCCTCCTCTCAAATTTTCCATTCAAACTTTTGTTAATTTTAATTACATAATTTATTGCTAAAATTTATTGAGGGATATGGAAATTAAATAATATCTATTAATTGGTAATATTATTTTTAATAAGTCTACACTAATAGG
>CM008343.1:30801670-30812313 GCA_002525835.2 Ipomoea batatas
TGATCAATTCATACTGCAGAGCGAAGTCTATTCGCTGAGAAGAGAGGGAGTTATG
Source organism: Ipomoea batatas (assembly GCA_002525835.2). NCBI lineage: Eukaryota > Viridiplantae > Streptophyta > Magnoliopsida > Solanales > Convolvulaceae > Ipomoea > Ipomoea batatas. The sequence goes on from CM008343.1 coordinate 30,801,726, forward strand.
AAAAAAGAAAGCCTCGTGCTTACTCAGGGGAAACTAAGTGGAAATTTTGACTATGAAAATTATTGTTACTCTAGGTTGCGGTTCAGATTGTTATGAGCATTAGAGCTGCGGTTCTATTTGCAAATGATGGGATTCCTGGAAATGTGAAATTTTGCAAACTTGTCTGAATAGGGCATGAAAATGATTTTTGAGCGGCAGTTATGCCATTATTCTTATTCGAGAAAAGCTTTACAAGATGTAACGTTTATACGCTTTTATGCTATCTATAAATCGTTTGGTTGCAGGTAGATTTTTAAATCATGGGTAACACTTAATAAAGCTTTCAGATTATCTATGTTTTCAAACCTTTGTCTACTCTAAAGTGACAATGGATTTTCTTACTTAGCCGTCGCGCTAACTGCACTTCATTGTGCCCTTTATCAGATGCAGTTTAGTGAGTACCTCTGTGGCCGATGAGCTCAGAATAGAAGAGAAGTGCAGGTTGAGGTCTACTATGATGTTGTTGTAGTATGTTGGTGTTGTAAGTTTAGCCTGTGCACTTAGAGTGGAGTTTGTCAAAGAGGTGATAGAATTCACTCTAGGTGTGGCGGTTGCACCCAGTTTTCTGCTGATAAGATGTAAGCTTCCGCTGATGTATTATTACGGATTTGTAATAAATGTAAGAGTTGAAAATTGGGGTGTTACAACTAAACAACACAAAACAAATTTTTGTATGGTCCCCACTACGATCAGACTATACTAAAGAGCACAATGGCGTTACCTGATGGAGGAGTATTGCGATCAACGTTTGCTTGCCCTCTCGAATCCATCAGCGCGTTTCGTTCATCAACCACGAACTCTGTAAATTCGAAGATTAGGGATTTGAAATTTGGGATTTGGGAATTGTCGGAGAATAGAGTGGATTTAGGGCTTTTGTAAATATATACCGTATATGACATAAACATACGGAGACTTATACAGTAAACAAGTGAAGGGACGAATTTGCCCCTTCATTTTATCTCATCAAATGCAAAATTGGACGCTAGGACTAACATCGGAAAAAATGTGAAAGTCAAGGGCCCAAATGTGTCCAAATTAAAAGTCGGGGACTAAATTTTGGAAAATCATCAAAGTCGGAGGACCATTGGTGGAATTAACTCTAAATTAAATTATGAAATTATATTTTGTAATTAAAAAATTATTTTATTTTATTAATTTATTTTAAATCAAATCAAAATTTTAAATCATAATTGTAAAGTTGAAATTATTAATTATAGGAAAGTGAATAAAATAATAGATGATGTATAGGAGTTTAGGACAAATAAACTAGGAAAAAATTGTGAAGGATTGGAAAAAAAAGAAGAGATTTTATGGTAAGAGTTAATTTCACTTTTGTCCCTATGACTATTGGAGTGTTGTTAATTTTAGTCCACAAGTTTTAAAGCTATCAATTTAGTACCATAACTATTCAATTTTTTTTTTCAATTTTAGTCCATTCGGCAAAATTGTTGGTGAAAAGTTACTAGAGAATTGTAATGGATAAAATCTTGAGGGCAATTTAGTAATTCGCTCTTCTTTTCTTCTTTTCTTCTTTTCTTCTTTTCTTCTTTTCTTCTTTTCTATTTCTTGCATGGGCAGCCACTATTTTTGTGGCTCTTGTTTTCTACAAAGTTCACATAGTGATTTCAACATAACAACCAAAGAGGGAATACACTACGACATTCCTAAGGGTCACATCGTGGCAACATCGTCTACTTTTGCCAACCGCTTCCCTCACATCTACCGAGAACCAAGTACTTATGACCTTGATAAGTTCTCCTCCAAGAGAGATGAAGACAAGGCGGTTTGACCATTCTCATACATATTATTTGTTGGAGGCAGGCATGGGTGTTTAGGTGAACCATTTGCATATTTACAGATAAAAGCAATATGGAGAAACTTGCTCAGGAATTTTAAATTTGAACTGATCTCACCCTTTTCGGAAATCGACTGGAATGCCATGGTGGTTGGTGTGAAAAGGAAAGTCATGGTAAGGTACAAGCTCCGCAAGCTTTCTATCGACTAAGTGTTGAACAAGACTACAAGATCTTGCAAGAAATGGAGAAAAAGAAAAGAGGATGAGCAAATAACTAAATTGCCCTCAAGATTTTATCCATTAAAATTTTCTAGTCACTTTATGCCGATAATTTGATCGGATGAACTAAATTAAAATTGAGAAAAATTGAATAGTTACAGTACTAAATTGACAGTTGTAAAACTTGTGGAGTGAAATTAACAATACCCCAATAGTCATAAGACAAAAAGTGAAATTAACTCTTTATGGTAATGTAGAAGAGTTGAGCCCATAGAATAAGGAGATTAGGGGAGAAGGGAGGGAGATACCCTAATAGTGAGCACATTTTTAAAATGAGCAGCTAACTCATTCACAATGCACCAATTTACTCCTCCTTATTCTTAATATAACTCTTACTCATTCCGTATTTCTTTCCACCCAGAACCATAACTACATTTCCCACATCAAACTTGATGAAGTTAACGAATTTTTGACTCTCCAAGTTTAAGTTTACAATGTTATTGGCATTGATAAGTGATAAGTGTCTAATTGTCTATATTTTGTGACATTGAAGTGAATATCAAATAGAAATTATAACAGGCAGTCTTTGGACTAGTGATAACTGTTAAGATTTATTTGCTTTCATTAGCTTGTAGCCATCTCTGATGAAACGAACAATATATATATTGGCTCATATGTGGCCTGAAGCTCCCATGTAGTCGTGTGACTGCATTTTTATCGCCGGATTAAGGTAATCTAACGGTGGAAATATAATCTTAGTGTTTAGGAAATTGCAAATTGTGTATGTTAAGTGGAGTGTTATGGTAATGTTTGTATCTATATTACGTGAATTGAAATTGTACATTTTGGTACATGGTGTGGTGCGTTTTAATACATGTTGTGGTGCGTTTTATTACGTATGTTGGTACATTTAACTGTGTTGTGGAATGATGTGTTTTAATTCGTCCTTTGGTACATTTTAATACGTAGAATGGTGTGTATTTTAGCATATGTTTTCTAATAAGTGTAATAGTGCATGTTTATAATCTCAGATGAGGATTTTCAAAAAGTAGAATTGTGCATTTTTACACACGTTGTGGTGCATTTTAATATGTAGAATGGTGCATATTTTAGCACATGTTTTCTAATATGTGTAATAGTGCATGTTTACAATCTGACATGAGGCACGTTGTGAGGCATTTTAATACGTAGAATGATGCATTTTATTACGCATGTTGATGCATTTTAAGTGAATAGGTGAATTTGGTTATAGTGTGAAATGGTGTGTTTAATCTATCCACGGGTGCATTTTAGTACGTAGAATGGTGTGTATTTTAACACATATATATTGAGTGTTGATTTGCTGACTTGCTGTAATCTAATGGCTGCAAAATAGCCGCACGGCCGCACCTAAGGAGCAGGCTGCACCTGAACTCTATTATATATATATATATGTGTGTGTGTGTGTGTGTGTGTGTGTGTGTGTGTGTGTGTGTGTGGTATATATATATATATATATATATATATACACATACACACACTCTCTCTCAATTTCTATATATGTAGTTGCAAGATGTAGGTTCCTCGCCTAAGGTCACCTGGTTTGAAGGCAAGAATGTCTGCAGGCAGATTATGTTCACAAGCCACGCACTCAACTCTCCATTCATCAAGGGAAGCAAGCTTTCTTTTACATGCAACAATTAAATTCATTGTCAGGCAATCGTCCAGATCCTTACCATTGATTCCTTCCATCTCCCTTAATCTCCTTCAAATATGACGTTCTTAAGTTTCAGAGACTAGGCCAATCGGATCCCTTTAAACAGTGACCATGCTTCAGCTCCATTAGCAGGACACGTACCAATGTTGTGCATGAACCCCAAATCAATTGCCATAGTTAACTCTAGCAATACCACCACAACCAGCTTTGCGACTACCTATATTTGAACTTCCATCTATATTGATTTTAACCCAATCCTTTAGAGGTTTGATCCATCTAATATGTTTCCATGAAAATTCCTTCAAGTGTCCTGTTTGCAAGGTCTATATTGTTGTTGGAGAGAATTGCTTCGTTCCTCCACTTCCAGAGCCACCACGCTGTAACCGCAAACAAGGTGCTTAGTTCGTGTTTCCAAGCACTATTGTCGAATCCCCTGATCCCTGCGTCCAACCAAATTATGTATGGCTGAATCTGATATCTTGTGTGTATGCTAGGCAATAGAATCTCCCAGACAGAGCTAGCTTTAGGATAGTTCCGTAGTTTGTGATCAACATTCCTTTTGCAAAAATCACAGGTGGCATTGTTAGTGAATCCTTGCTTTACTCTGTAGGCATTTGTCATTAATCTGTCATGCCTTTCCAACCATAAAAAAGTGCAGATCCGCTGCGTAATCTTACGTTTCCATAGATTGCACCATGCTCTGCCATTTGAATTGGAAGGAGAACCTGCTGCGATTGCATAAGCCGAACTGACCGAGAAGGGACTTACTTTGTTACTGCCCCAACCAATATCATCTTTAAAGATGTCTGAATACTACAACAGCCAGGAGTTCTAGCTAGTTCTGTGGATGAAGTGCAGCCAACTTGTTCCATTGCCAACCTACTAGTGAATCCCAATAGGATGATACTGTTGCTTAGCATTCTTGTATTAGTATTATATCTGTAGCTTCTTGCCAGAGGGGACGGTGGCCAATCCATGAGTCCATCCAGAACAGGGTCTTTTTGCCATTCCTGACTATCCTCCTCGTGCGTTTAGCTAATATGGGAACTGTTCTAAGGAAACCCTTCCAAGCGTTTGACATTCCTAATTTAGGCGCCCAAGTGGACGGTTCACTATTACCTTTCATGTACTTAGCTCTCATTATGTCCACCCAAAGGGTGTCCTCATTCTTTATCAATTTCCAACCAAGCTTGGTAAGGAGGGATTGGTTCATGACTTCTAACCTTCGGATGCCTAACCCACCTTCCTCTTTGCTCTTTGTTACTGTTTCCCATGCTACAAGGTTATTCTTCATTTCTCCTTCTACTTCTCCCCATAGAAAATTACGCGAGATCTTTTCCAGACACGAGATAACTCCTTTCGGGAATAATGTTGTTTGCATAGCATAATTAGGAATAGCAGACAGTACCGATTGCACGAGGACTTGTTTGCCTGCTAATGACAAGGTCCTCATTTTCCAACTTGTTAGTCTAGTTTGGACTCTTGCAATTATACAACTAAAGGAGTTTTGTTTCAGTCTACCATGTATAGATGGGATTCCAAGATACTTCCCCAAATCATCCACCTTAGGGATACCCAGAATATTCATTATTGCCTGTTCAATATCTGTAGATGTGTTTTTCGAGAAAAATAGTGATGACTTTGCATAGCTTACCCGCTGGCTAGACAACTTACATAATGTATTCAAACACTTCTTTATTACCGATGCTTGGTGTAGAGAGGCTTCCCCGAATAGGAATAAGTCATCCACGAAGAAGAGATGAGTTACAATTAGACCATTCCTTGCAACCTTGATTCCTTTCCACGAACCAGAGCTTACTGCGATTTCAATTAAGTGAGAGAGTTTTTCTATGCATAAGACAAATAGAAGAGATGATATCGGATCACCATGTCTAATTCCACGTCCAAGCATAAACCACTCAGATGTTCTCCCATTGCATGCAATCGCTAGCCTAGAAGTAGTAATGCAAGTCATTATGTTCCTTATCCAAACTTGGCTGAAACCCACTTCGGCCAATATAGAATGTATAAAGGACCAAGAGAGCCTATCATAGGCCTTCTCTAGATTAATCTTGATAGCCATCCAACCTTCCCTACCTCTCTTCTTCTTCATAGAACTAAGCATATCTTGATAAACTAATGTATTATCCGTAATTTGCCTTCCAGAGATGAAAGTCGTTTGATGAGGACCAATCAACTTATGCATAACACCTTTGAGTATCAAGCTCAAAGATCAATCTTGATAGCCATCCAACCTTCCCTACCTCTCTTCTTCTTCATAGAACTAAGCATCTCTTGATAAACTAATGTATTATCCGTAATCTGCCTTCCCAAGACAAAACTCATTTGATGAGGACCAATAAACTTATGCATAACACCTTCGAGTCTCAAGCTCATGGCTTTTGTGATTATCTTATATGATACATTTCATAGACCAACTGGACGATATTGGCTAATAAATTCTAGGTTAGGCACCTTCGAGATTAGGGAGATAACTGTGTCATTGCATGCCTCTAGTAGCTATCCAGAGGAGAAAAATTCCAGTGCGAAACGGATTGTGTTATCCTTCATTGTGTTCCACGATTTTTGGTAGAATCTAACATGTAACCCGTCTGGCCCAGGAGCTTTGAACGGGGCCATATCAAACACAGCTTGTTCAATCTCAATCTTCGAAAACGGCTTATCTTGTAGCATCGGGAAATAACCATTTTGTACATGCTACGACGAACCCGTCTCATCTTTAGTAAAAAACTTTCTATAATACTCCCGAGCATGGTCCATCACATGTTGTTCATCTGATAACCATACCCCAGCTTCCATTCTAAAACCTTTGATAGATGAAGATGATTTGTGCATAGTAGTGGCCACATGATAATAACGTGTATTGCGGTCTCCAAATACAATCCATTCCTCTTGTGATCTTTTGAACCATAGGACTTCCTATTGATATGGGATTTCATCCAATTCACAACGTAGCTTCCAGTCCAATTTGATTAGACCAGTCATATGTGAAGATGCAAGGTTGCGTTGCACGCCAAATATTCTTTCTAGTACTCGCCTCTTCCAGTGGAAGATATTACCAAATGTTCGCTTGTTCCAATCATTTAGTTCTACGACAAGTATTTTGTTTATTCACTTCCAGTGGGAAATCAGGGTTCCAGTAACGTTTTACATAGGGCAGAAAGTCTGGGTGTGTACTCCAAGCAGCATAGTACCTGAACTTTTGTTTTGGTTTATCCCTTTGTAACTTCGTCAGCCTAATCAAGAAGGGTGTGTGATCAGAGTTGACCATGGGTAAATGTAACACTTCAGCCTCCAGGAATTCAATCCTCCAATCAATAGTACAAAGCGCTCGATCGAGTCTCACTCCTTTAAAGGTTGGGCTGTTTAATCTTCTCATCCATGTGAACTTGGGGCAAGAGTAGCCAAGGTCCGTCAAGCCTTCACGAAAGATCCACTTCTAAAAAGCTGCACACCGAGTAAAAGAGAATGTATGTTTCTTCCTGACTTAGAATTGAGTTATAATCCCCCATAGAGATCCAGGTTCTATGGAAGTGGAGTTTCTATTGGGAAAGATCTTCAAGCAGCTTCTTCCTAAGTGCATGGTTAGGGCTCCCATAGACTACAAATAGCACCCATGGTCTGTCATATCTAAGAAATGAATATCATTATACGGAGGCAGAGTATATGGGAAGTTGAGTCCTCCAGGTGGTTGACTCTATTGGAAAACAGTAAAGGAGAAAAAAACAAATCTTGTATCCTAATTTTGTGGATCATTGACCACACCTTGTGGTTTTCCCTTCACTCTTGCGTTTTGTGTGCTACTCTTTGTGGCTGGTGAAAGAGGAATTGGTATATTTTTTACTATATATAGCAACTCCTTCCCCATTTGGAAAACACACAAACATAAACATTACACCTCTTCCTCTTCCTCTTCCATTTTCGTAGACGTCTGAGCATTAATTTGGTTCATTCTGTGTTTGTCTGTCGGAAGCTTACGATACCCTGGTCATATAAGCTTTTAAGGCAGTGGTGCATTCAACACATCACAGAATACGTTTTTACTACATCTAAAATCCAGCCTATATCAAAAGGACTTTCATCCGACATTATTTTCGTTCCAATTCGTACGCAATCAATATACAACAGTTAAAAGCTTATACGAAGATAGCAATGTCTGGATTGTCCAAGAACGTCGTCGACCACAATTCCATTGAACCATTAATCGACGGTCTCAACTACAGGCGCTGGTCTGTGATATCGTTGATGCTGTTGAAGGCTAAGGATCTCGACTACGTAATTTACGTGGATCCAACTAAATTTCAACCGGCATCTAAAATAGGTGAATCTAAAACTGTAGAATCAGAAAAACATGTAGCCTCTAAGGAAACTACAAGTGATCCGAAAGCATCATCAACCAAAATCACTCCTCTGACCTAGTAGGCTTGCACCAAATATGAGAAGGACAATAAGAATGCACGAGCTGCTATTCTGCAGCGGATGACCGATGCCCTCTTTGACATATTATCGAAGCATAGGTCTTCCAAAACTATTTGGGATCTACTGCAACAAAAATATGGTTCGGATGATGTTGGGAGGAGGAAGTACGCCGTCGGCCATTGGCTAAACTTCAGACTAACTGACTCGAAGCCAATAGTAGAACAGGTGCATGAATACGAGAACCTGGTGGCTGACATGTTGGCTGAAGGAAGCGAGGTAAACGACACTTTCATTATTGACGCCTTAATAGAGAAGTTACTCGAGTCCTAGTCAAACTTCAAAAATAATATGAAACACGAGAGGAAATATCAAACTATGCAGCACTCGGTCAACGACCTGAACATAAAAGAGGAGAATCGGCTAATGCTCAGGTCCGAGATTATTCCTGGTAATGTAAAAGCTAACTTGGTAGAAACTAGTGTTCATTTTGACAGGACAAAATCTGGTGGAAATAATAAAAGCGGGAATAAGAATACCAAATCCCACAACAACAATGGCCCTAAGAACAGCAAGATTCAGAAGAAAGGGAAATGCGACAAGTGCTTTGTTTGCGGGAAACGAGGTCACCTTGCAGCTTAGTGCTACTATAGAAAAGGGGCAACCTCACAGAACCCAAACAATGGTGGGCCTAAGCCTAAAAATCAAGCAAACCTTATGGAAAACTCAGAAGACACTGAAGTAATTGCAGCCATGATAATTGAGGTCAACATGATTAGCAATCCAGATGAATGGGTAGTAGATACAAGCACGTTCAAGACATTCAAGCCCATCACTAAAGGAGAACATGTATTCATGGGAAATTCTAGCGTGTAACCCCTCGTCTATTCCGAGAAGTCTAGGGTTCGAAAAATATTTCCTTAGGCTACGACATTCATGAGATGATCTCTCGTTACTTCAAAAGGATTTTTTTTTTAAAGTAAGAATAGTTAATAATAAGTTACGATCCTACGTACCGGTCACGAAGCGAAAAATTTTTAAGGATGTATATACAGTTCGAATTTCCCTAGGAAATGGATTATTAAGCATGATACGATTAAGCGTGAACTCCCTACTCAGTTCATTGGAAATTAGACGAACGGTAAGAGTGAAATTTATTACGAACCTCCGTACCACTGTATTTCGCGAGATACCGGACAATTATCCGATTTTAGTGGATAATGACGGGATTATTTTTAGAATAATTTTGGTATCGAAATTTTCCCGAATTAAGTTATATACCTCCGAACTTTTATCTGATTTAATCCCTAACTGGCAAAGGAGTCTTACTATACAAGACTTACCATGGGGTTGTGACAAGTGTCACATTTAATTACCATATGGTAGTAAATAATTAAAATATCAAGGATGAGTATGGGATAAGCCATGCTAGTTAGCTTAAGCTCCAAGTCTTCCCCATCCCTACCATTTTCGATAATAGAGAAGGAAAAATATCATTTTCATCTTTGGGATCCAAGAACTCCATAGCCTTTTTTTTTTTTCTACACAAGTGCTTCCGTACTAGGATCTTCGGTGAAAGTTTGGAGGAGAAGATCACCATCTTTGTCTACGGTATTAAAAACTACTTGAGAGGTAAGGAATCCCTTAAGTCGGTTTAGTCACTTGAAAATGAACAATTGATAGTAAATTGTAAGACTAGGAGTTTTATGTAAAAACTATGTGTTAAACTTGAGGATCTCTTAGTTGGCTCAAGAGACTACTCTTTGAATTTTTGGTAATTTTTGTGTACATGTTCATAGCTAATATATGCATGTATATGTTGTATTTATGTCCATATAGGCTTATACTTATGAAAATATTGAAAAATCAAGATAGATTTCTGGCAGTAACTTCCGAGATTTATTGGGCAAATTTGGTAAGGTATTTTGATTCTATTTTCTTCAGATATGTAGTTCTATAAGTGTAGAACCTGCATATAAAATTTCATAATGATCGGAGTAGTATAAGTATGGTTTTCGAATTTTTTTCCAAAACTGGTCCAGAGAGAAAAAAATTCTGGACAGCACACTGCCAAGGGCAAAAATGGAATTTTCTGTGTTTATTCGCGGATCAAAATGACCAAAACTTTTTATGGACATCAAGTACTATAAATTGGGGTTCTACCATAAAAATTTCAAGTGAAAAAGAGTTCGGGAATTATTTTTACCGGCTCAATCTTTCGGACTGCGCCAAGCTGAAATTTTCTAAAAAGGAATGGTTAGAAACAATTTTGACCAAAAATATTTTGTAACAAAAATAGTGACGAAATTTTGGGATGTCACAATCAATTTGGAAGAAAATCTTGTTTTTTAGGAAACAAGTGTAACCCTTGTCACTTGGGAAATTTATGTTGAAAAGTCATT
>CM008343.1:30879431-30891818 GCA_002525835.2 Ipomoea batatas
AGATTGCAACTTTAATCTATTGTTTTGGTTATTTTTCTTTATTTAATCTTTGATTTGATAATGCTTGAGTAGATTAGTTGAGTGGTGTGTGTGCCCCATTGCATGTTAGATCTTATGATTGATGCTTGAATTTTGTCATATGAATGTGAAAATGATGAAGTGGGTTTAGTCTTGTGTGGTTGATGTTCTTTGTGCTTTGCTTCTATTTTCGGCCGGGATAGATAGTAGACTCTAGGAAAGTGAGTGTGTGTGCGATAGCGGCCTCTCACGAGTCCGACTCATCTACATCTCCGCCCTCCATCCGAAAGGATGAGGTCCGAGAGGAGTGATAGGCAAGGTGTTCGATAAAATGCCTCAACCGAATGAGGATTGAGAGTCCAAGTGTGACGTCACTTGGTATTGATACCGTGACTCCCGAGTTCATTCCCGAAACTCATTTCCACATTCCCTTTGGATAATCAATCGTTTGGACTAACTAAGTCACACACCCCCTTGTCCCTTTTCAATTTGTTTTGTACCCTTTAAACCTATGCTTATTATTCTCTTGTTCTTAGCTAATTCTTGTAACTCTTACATCTTAACCTCCTAAATGCCAACACCAATTCACTCCAATTTGTCATCCTTGAGAGACACGACACTGACAACAACTTGTGAGTGATAGGGTGAAATGTCAAAAGATATGTTTGTGTTAAAACGGAAAGTCAGTGACTCCCTGAGTGTCGGTCTCGAAGGAAAGACGTGAAGGTGTGTCAAGTGTTCGGGTGTTTACTTGATTGAGTCATGCAAGGGATTCGAGTGTGGTGAGTGGTGATTTGTGAGTGAAGGGAGTTCATAAGGTTTGGTTTGAGTGAGAAAAATAGTAAAGTAAAAGAGTTTGAAAATATGTAAAGAGATAGGGATTGGATAGTGTTCATCCATGTTACATCTTGGTGTGTCTAAGGTAATGGATAAACAAGACAAAGATGTTGGCTTTTCAAGAGTGTGTGTTCTTAGTCCTTTTCCACCTTTGTGTACTAAGGCTTCTTTGACTTAGGAATGCCTTCCAGCATCTAAAGTTCTAAGTGGAATTTTATCAAACACTTAAGCTACATGCTATCCTACTATTCTTAAGAAGTCCATAGGATCTATGATTGTTACAAAGCTTCAATCCTAACTCTAATCAAAGACATGAAAGAGTCAAGAGCCCAATCTCTCATCTAGATTGGCCAAATCCAAACAAGATCTCATCAAAACAACAATCAATAGAGAAGAATAGATAATCTAATAAGCTAAGCATTTAAATCCAAAAATAGATATAAGAGCATCACACTAGCAACATATCTTCACACAATCCAAATCCCTAGATTAAACTAGCCACTCATGATATGAAATTCAAGACAAAAGCTAATTCAATCCAAAAACAAGATAGTAAAATATAATAGAAATGTAATAGAAATCACCTAGAATGAAGTAATCCTTCAATCCAAGCTTGTTGTCTTCTACAATGGAAATTATCTAAACTACTCCTAAAATGATCTAAAGTTTTCTAAAATTGGGGAACCTCCTAAAAATTGGAAAGAGAAGTTTTTTTTTTTCTGAAAATCTATTAAATGAGTTTAAATAGTCTCCGAAAAGCAACCCTAGTGAAATTTCGCACATTGCAGTCTCCATGCCACTCCACACGCGTGTGAGCGTGCGTGGGAGGCTACTGGATTGCGGCCACGCGCACTCACACGCGTGTGGCAGTCTTCTTGGGTCCTCCGGGGCTCCGATCTTGCTTGGTTCATTCTTTAAGCTCAGCTTTCGCTCCTATTGGCTCTCGGGACTCCTGTTTCACCTCCTTTAGGCTAAAAGTATCTTTTGTGTGTTGGTTAGTGAATTTAAAGCATTTATGATCATAATTCATCATGTAAGGATGCTAGAAACGTAAGAAAACACCCTAATATGCACTCAATTTTATGGGTATCTTGGAGGCTTATCAGACACTCGCGGAGTCTTGATTCTTTGTTTTAACACCTTCCATTCCACATTCACTCACACTAAAACTCACAACATCAGTACAAGCATTTAATCTCTTCCAACAATCTATAAGTCTTTAGTGATACAAACTTGTGACCATTGGTCTTGTCTTGCAAGGTTTGAAGTAAAGATGTCAAGTGCGAAGAATAGTTTTCCCATCACACTAATATTTTCAGAATGAGATTCTAAATTTACAAAAAATAAATTGTCATTTTGGTTCACTGACTATAAGGGTCCTGTTAGTTGTAGTCCACGACTTTCAAAACTGTTAATTGCATAAAATGACTATTCAATCTTTATCAATTTTGGTCACTCCGGCCAAATTGCCGGCCAAATGTTGCCGGAAGTTAAAATAATGAGGGTAGTTTAGTCATTTCGCATCTTGTTCTTCTTCTCCGGCGAACCTTTTTTTGTTTTTTTTTTTGTTTTTTGCTTTTTGTTTTTTGTTTTTGCTTCTTCTCCGGCAGACCAGACAACCATGGATGCTTGTACAGAGCTTAAATTTTTGTACAAGCAGCCTGGTCTCTCTTCTTCTCCGGCAGACCAGGCAGCTATGGATGCTGAGCTTGTTCGGAGGAGGAGCAAAGCGAGAGGAGAGCTCCGACGGCGTACTCCACCCTTGAGCGCGGAGTGACCACCCTTGGTATAGAGAAGCAGGGAAGAAGCAGCGAAGGCACTACCCTTGTTCGCTAACGCCATCGTTCTCCATGGCAGCCAGCGACATCTAAGGAGCATCAACTAGCGCCGACGATATCTGCCGTCGACATCGGCCATCGTTCAGATCCGCGACCGCCACCAAAAGCCTGAAGAGCAGCAAAGTCGGCAACATTTGCCGTCATTCAGATCTGCGACCACCAGCCAAAGCTTGAGGAATAGCAAAGCCAGAAAAGAAGAAGAACAGATGCCGGAGAAGAAGCGAAAAAAAAAAAAGTTTGCCGGAGAAGAAGAACAAGATGCAAAATGACTAAAATACCCTCATTATTTTAACTTTCAGCGACATTTGGCCGGGAATTTGGCCGGAGTGACCAAAATTGATAAAAATTGAATAATCATAGTATGTAATTAACAATTTTGAAAGTCGTGGACTGCAATTATCATGACCCCTATAGTCAATGGACCAAAATGGCAATTTGCTCAAATTATTATGATGCCTATGAGCTAATTTTATATATTTTATTTTCTGTAGAATCCAGAAATTTCCGGTAAACATTTACAACATTCTAGTTGTTCTCAACACATATCTAACCACACCAACACTTCAAAGATCTCAAAACATACACAACACTTCTAAGTTCTCAAAACATACATACAACACTAATAAAAGCAACATGTTTACCTACAAATCTACAATAATATCTAAATAAACATTTTTACCTACACAAAATTTCATAAGAATTCTTCACAAAAATACATCGCTCAAATTTCACAAATCTCATCGATTTCATTCATTGAGTAGGGCTTTTCTACCAATGCGTACAAAAATTTAAACTATCAAATAATAAGTTTTAACATTAATAAAGTATAATTTAAAAGTATTTAGTTTTATTAAATTTTACATACCGATTCTAAATCTTCAAATTCATAACATAGGGTGCATATCTCAAACATATATCTCAAGACATAATACCCACACTCTGATCTACACCACCCGGTTGTTGAGCACACTACAAAATATGATTTTGATGTATATATATTAGAAATTTAAACAATAAAACACTACTAATAAATTTCTTAAAACTATATTAATAGTCTAATTTTAATATATATCTCAATTCTCTTCCAATCAACTGTGTTTCTAGCTCTTTGTCCTTTTAAATTTGTTGATGATCGAAATACCCTATAATATACACTCATAAATAATTAATAAACATTTAATAATATGTGTGTGTGTGCACGCTTACACATTCAATAAGGGCTTAATCTCTAGGTCGCGGTCACATGCCATGGGGTCTAATACATAGACTGATTTTGAATGGACGCAAATGACAAGAAGCAACCAATGATGTCTATATTTAAAAATAAATATTTTAACGTAATTCACAAATAATTCAATTAATTTATATAAATAACAAAAAATATAAATTTAGTTTTCTTACTCTTTATGGTATGGAGCTAAAATATATCTTTGATCCTTCAGCATGGCATTAATGAGATAAGATATATATGACCGTAATGTTATTCAAAGCCACACTGTCCTTTGAAATTAAATCCTCCTTGAGAATACAAATCCTACTGAGGTAACTCCAATTTTCTTGCACAACCGATAAAGACATCTAAAACGTAGATAATTAATAAAAGATGAAAAACTAAAAAAATAATTAGAACATAGAAACATTATAAAAGGTTTAAAAAAAATACTTACATTATAAAGACTTGTATTATGGATACATCAAGTCAATTCATCGTTAACAAGTCTTTAATGTCGTCAAACATCACGAAAATACTATTACTTGAATGATGGAAGATTTCCTCCTCTAGGTCCAACTCAATGTAGTGTAAATGGAAAGGCAAGTTTCTTAGATATCCAACCATCTTTTTGGATTTATCTCCCAAGTGCTGCAACACATCATTAGGAACAAGTGGGCTTGTAATTTTGTGGCAGATTGATCACCACTTTAAAAATTCATCATTTTTGTAGCTCTTGGAATTTCCTATGTGACAAGAAAATTAAAAAGCTTAACAAAAAGTAGAAGATATGGTGTGCACTTGGTTAACTGTTGTCTTTTCTATATAAGACAACAATAAAAAATCATTTTTATTGTGTGTTGTTGAAACTAGTGTTGTCAAAAGTCACACGGATAGAAAACGATTTTTAACTGTTGTCATTTCAATATAAGCCAACGGTTAAAAACCTTTGTCTATTGAATGTTGGTGAATTCTATGTTGTTGAAAATTACACGCATAGACAACGGGTTTTGACTATTGTCTTATATATCAAAGACAACGGTTAAAAACCCTTGTTCTAGCTCACATTCATAGACATTGATTTTAAACCGTTGTGTTTAACATGTTTTATTTTTAAGCAGAATATAATAATATTAATAATTTATCCAAACACCATAAATACAAAAGCATCAATTCATTAGTACAATCATCTTCTACAAGTATGTAAAGTATTTCAAAATACAAAATAATTCATTTTCTATTTCAAAATACAATGAACAATTCCAATCATCAAGTCTAAATATTGTCACAAAGTTATAATGAAATTCATTCCCACTCTATATAACTTGATACGCAATCTGCCCATTCGGAACTTATAGATCAATATCCATTTTGTCGTAAACAGCTTGTTGGAACTACATGTCAAAAATATATATATGAATAGTAAATATATAAAAACTTCCATATTGTAGTACTTAGCATAACCACAATATGATTAATCTTATAAAATTAATTGAAATAATAAAAAATATGATAAAAATCTTACCAGTGCTTGAACTAATTCTTTATCATCAATGGATGGCGCATGCTCAATTAAAGTTCTCATGTAAGCCATGACATAGAAATCACATTGGCTACTATCAAGTAGACGAGGAGCCTATACATGTTAAATAATATTTGTGCATTAAAAATTTATCTAGATATATAGTTATACAAACATTCGTATATAATTAGTTAAAAATCTTAAATTACCTTGACAATTTCCTAAAAAATTTTAATTCGCCATTTCTTTCCATTCCATACATGAAACATTTTCATAGCACTTCATATATTCATATGAGGTGATTATTCACGTAATGTAATAATCATACCCAAAAAATGGAAGAAATTTAAAAAGTACTTACATATATACAACATGTATCTAATTGCCATTGCAAATTACTTTTGTTGCCCCAAAACTTTCTATTAGTAGTTGCTTTGAGTGAGTTATGAAACATCTTGTTGTCATTTCTATATAAGACAATAGTTAAAACCCGTTGTCTATTGAATGTTGTTGAATCCTGTGTTGTTGAAAATTACACGCATAGACAACGAATTTTGATCGCAGTTATCTTATATATCAAAGACAACGGTTAAAAACCCTTGTTCTAGCTCACATTCATAGACAACGGTTTTAAACACTTGTTTTTAACTTGTTTTTAAGCATATTATAATAATAACAATTTATCCAAACACTATAAATAAAAAACATTAATTCGTTAGTACAATCATCTTCTACAAGTATGAAAAATATTTCAAAATACATAATAATTCATCATCTATTTCAAAATACAGAACAATTCATCACCTATTTCAAAATACAATGAACAATTTCAATCACCATGTCTAAATATTGTTCACAAAGTTCTAATAATGTATTCCCACTCTATATAACTTGATAAGCAATCTACCCATCCGGAACTCAAAGATCAATATCCATTTTGTCGTAAACAGCTTGTTGGAACTACATGTCAAAAATATATATTTGAATAGTAAATATATAAAAACTTCGCTATTATAGTACTTAGCATAACCACAATATGATCAGTTTTATAAAATTAATTGAAATAATAAAAAAATATGATAAAAATCTTAATAGTGCTTGAACTGATTATTTATCATCAATAGATGGCACATGCTCAATTAAAGTTCTCATGTAAGCCCTGACATAAAAATCACATTGGTTACTATAAAGTTGACGAGGAGCCTATACATGTTAAATAATATTTATGCATTAACAAGTATATTTATCTAAATATATAGATCAGATATACAAAAACTTATATATATTTAGTTAAAACTTAATCTTAAATTACCTTGACAACTTCCTAAAAAGTTTTATTTTGCCCTTTCTTTCCATTCCTTGCATGAAACATATTTTCATAGCCCTTCATATATTCATAAGAGTTGATTATTCACATAATGTAATAATCATACCGAAAAAATGAAAAAAAAATTAAAAACTACTTACATATCTACAGCATGTATCCAATCTTCATTGCGAATTACTTTTGTTGCCCCCAAAATTTTTTGTTAGTATCTGCTTTTAAGTGAGTTATGAAACATCCTATCATGTATGATTATGAACCACCTTGAATCTGAATATTTTCAGAAATCTAACAGAGGGTTCACGAGTTGAGATTTGGGAACAACTATATTTTAAGAAGTCATAGTAGTAATAGAGGTTCTTATGATTTCTTGGCACTATTTCTTAGACTTAATCTCAGCAGCAACAACAACTTTAGCTAGAGATGTGGTTTAAGAGCACTTTTATTTTTCAAACAGTCAATTTTAGCCTTAATTACTCTATATCTATTAATTTTACCTCTGGGTTGCCTGACTAATGTTAAAACTCATCTCCTGCCATAGCTTTCTTAGCTCAAGAATTTTACCCTAGCCTTCTAGCACTAGCCCTCTAGCATTAATATATATCTCTCTTGTTCATTTTACTTTTTTTTTTTTTTTAATGCAGAGCACAAGGGAGTGGAAACCAATATTGGTCCTGTAGTCATCATGATAATGGGCAACTCTGATCTCTACACGATATATTAGGTTGAATAAACTATGCTACTTTACATTTTCATAAATAAAAAAAAAAACTTTAGCTTTGTATAGAATTTAATTAATATGTAGCCTACTATGCTCAAATATTATTGCAATATGCATTTAAATATAAATATTTTTTTAAAAACTATAAATAAATGATAATAATAAAAATATAATAATGTAATTATAAAATAAAAATATATTTCAGCGAATGGTTTTAAAATCGCAACAAATTACACTTAATTATGAAAACAAAAATTTGTTTAGCGACACTTAATAACTGTCACTAATATTTTAAAAATAATAAAGAAATATATTTAGCAACAATTAAAAACTGCCTCTATTTTTTAAAGGGATAAATAAATATATATTTTAGCAGCGGTTATAAAACTACCATTAAAAACAAAAGCAAAGTACCCCATTGTTGAATAAAATCGCTGCTAAATCCTTCACGACACACCGTTTAGTTACTAATGAAGAATCGCTGGTAAATAATTTCGTGGCAGTTCTGCTAAATAAAAATATAACAATCGCTCATAAATAACATTTTTGGTGTAGTGTTATGCGTGTTGCCTTGTTAAGATGTGTACTTAGCAATAGCCTTAGTATCCTTCAATAACGTAACGCTCTCGGTGTTTTGAGACTTCTCATGGTGACCAAGGTTGAGTAGAGACAATAGACAGGCCTTGGTTTGTTTTTCTTGGGTCCCCCCACTCCCTAAAAAAATTAGGCAAAAACTTGTGTGAGACCGTCTCACCATGAGACGGGTCGGGTCGGGTCGGGTCAAGAAGCAAACATAACACTTATATGCACAAATGTCATACTTATATGCTCAAATGTAATACTAATTAGGAATAAAATTTTTGTTACTTATTAGGGTAAATGTAATACTTTTAAAGGGAAATACAATACTTTTACATTTCGATTTAAAAGTATTACATTTTTCCTCAAAAGTATTATATTTGCCTTTATAAGTGGGAGACGCTTGTCAACATTACTTATTATGAAAATTGTATTACTTTTTCTCTTATAAGTAAGAAAAATTGTATTTTTGATAAGTGTTATATTTGAGCATATAAGTGTGAGATTTGCACATATAAGTATGACATTTGCATGGTGCTTTGACCCGACCCGACACGTCTCACGAATAAGGATCCGTGAGACGGTCTCACACAAGTGTGACCCAAAAAATTATTGGTACCGGCATGTTTATTTGCTGATCATAGAAAATCTAGCGCCCAAATCCGTAGGTCAACGTTTCTAAAACAAGCTAATTGCTAAAATCTTCCCATCAACGTCCTAATAATGACAAAAGAAAAACTCGGTTTCTCAATATGCCAAAAGGGGAAATTAAGTTTCAACCCTAGCGAAGATGGCAGTGGACCAACCTCACAAATTTCCGCAAATTCTGAAACTATTGAATTCAAGAACACGTTACAGCAAATTAAAGTGACAAATTAAAATGAGAGTTAATACCACAAATGACCCTCTTAGTATTGGGCTAGTACTCCTTTAAGGCAATTTATATCGTGGACCAGGATACACAATGTATTGTGCACCCTGTACTAAAATGACGTCGTTTTGGTCATTTTAATTAAGGTTTTTTTTTTTAAAAAAAAAAAATAACGTTTCCCGTTTCAGCTGGTCTGTGTATTTGTGTTAATATTCTGTATATTCTTTGAAGGCATTCTGTGTATTCATGTTAGAGGTACTTAAACATAGGTTGTGACGTGTTTTGTGTATTCAAATGTTAGGAGGATGATTTCTAGGTAGTTGTGTCAATATTCTATGTATTCCCTCAAGTCATTCTGTGTATTGTAGACTACGATTCTGTGTATTCATGTTAGTGGTACTTAAACAGAGGGGTGATGTGTTTGTGTATTTGGTGTTTTCATTTTATGTGTATTCTTTGAAGGCATTCTGTGTATTGTATACTACGATTCTGTGTATTCATGTTAGGGGTACTTAAACATAGGTTGTGACGTTTTTTGTGTATTCGAATGTTAGGAGGATGATTTCTGTGTAGTTGTGTCAATATTCTGTGTATACCCTCAAGTCATTCTGTATATTCTAGACAAGGATTCTGTGTATTCCCTGAAGTCATTAATTTGCGTCCACCGTCTACTAACATTCGAAACGACGTCGTTTAGGACCAGGGTCCACGATGCACTGTGGACCCTGGTCCACGATATAAGGATTGCTCCTTTTAGTCATCGACTTTCAATTTGATCACAAATGGTCCTCTGACTTTCATTTTTTACTACAAATAGTCATCCGTTAAATTTTTTGTTAAATAAGCGTTAAATTTATGGGTATTATCATCAAATTGATATATATAATGGTCATAAAATAAAAATGTTTAGAATTTTTCACCAACAAGCATTATTGAAACAATTAACAAATATAAATACTCTTAAATAAAAAGACAATACACGTTATTTTCGTAATTATGCGTACAAAATGAAGATTTAATATTAGAGCTAGCTATCTGTTTTTAATTTAACTAATAGATCAAAATGGAAGAAATTTTTTTCAAAAATCTTGCTTCTATCATTTTCATGCTTGTTCATACATGACCGATTAATATTTTTCACTCTTCTTTAATCGATCAAACATTTTGTTTGGACATAACTGAAACATTAATCATGAGTTTTTATTTAATTTGTTTATTTATGTGATTTGTCACGTCCATTTTGTTTTTTTATATTTATTAACTTAATGTTTATTAATGTTTGAAATTAATTATGGTGTCATATAATTCTCTAAAAGAAATAATCATAACCATATTAATCAATTTGACGATATTACCCTAAATTTAACACCTATTTAATGCAAATTTAACGGAAGACTATTTGTGGTAAAGAAAAAAATGAAAGTCAGGAGACCATTTGTGATCAAATTGAAAATCGATGACTAAAAGAAATACTAACCTAATAGTCATATGACCATTTGTGGTATTAATACTGACAAGAAAACAGTAGAATGTTCCACGTACGAAATAACTTTAATTTTGTTCTGATAGATCTTGAAATCCATTTGCCAACTTCGTACTATTTCTCAGATTGCCGTAACTCTTTCCTGTATTGGTTACGTTTTCGTTTAGACATGCATGCAAAAATATGATTGCGGGCATTATCGTACAAGTTTCAAATTCAAAGATAATTAAAATAAGATCGAGCAATGAAGTAGTAACTAGTAAACATTCATAAAATATTATTTTATTGCAAATAAAATTCTTTTATCTCATCGATAAGCCACTTGCCAAATCAATGAGAGTAACATAAACTTAATACAGTAGTAGTAGCAAGCAACAACAATACACTGTTATTATAGTAATATCTCCAGAAAACCAAGCCATGAGAGCAAGGAATCTGAAAGCTAACAACACGTATATGATTATAGAGTAAATATATATAATATATGTTGAAGATGGCTTATTGGCATTGGTATCCAGTAGGGACATTCTTGCCACAGTTATTGAGCAGCAAGCTGAGGGAGATGGGAATGTCGAGGTTGATTCCGAGGATGTTGGCTTTAATGGCGGTGCAGAGGCAGGCGGCGGCTTCGAGGTCGACAAGACCGCCGATGAGAGAGCAGCAAGGGGTGGTGGCGGGGCTTCCGACAACAAGGTTAAGCAAGTCAGTCAAAAGGTTAGCACACACTCCTAGTTTGAGTGCATCTTTAGGGCACTTGCCGGCCTGAGATGATGATGAGGGGGACGACGGTGGCTTATGTTTTGGTGGCGGCGGAGGGCAGGGCACATTGGTGGAGCTAACCACCGTGAAGAAGAGAAGGTTGAGGGCGAGGAAAAGGGTAAGTGAAGAAACAGCTGCAGCCTTCGCCATTTTAATGAAACTAGCTAGATAGAGCTCTTAGCTTAGCTTGCAATAATGGCTTAGCTTAATTAGTAGGCTATAGCTAGATGTGTGGAATATCCTTAGCTTTTGTCCAGTATTTATAGATGAAATCTTTTACATTTTTAATTCTTTCCAAAAGATATAATATATTACACCCTGCAACCGTGTTGACCACAATCATATAACCAAAAAAAAATAATTTAAAATTATATATTTTCATATAATTATTCTCACTATTGATGTACTCAAGCACTCTTTGAAAATCACAGCTTTCCCGGGTGTATCCGATATTTTTGTTTTTTTTTTGTCACTACTTAGAGAAATGAGCTGAGTAAGAGTGTGTTCGGTTCCACATTAAAATCAGAATGCGAATCAAATACATACTTAGTGATAATATGAATTTTTGTAAAAGTATTTTGCAACTGAGTAAGAGTGTTTGGTTCACATATGAAAATCGAAATGGATATCAAATACTTAGTGGTAGTATGAATTTTTGTGAAAGTATTTTGTATGTTTGGTAGTAGAGTGGAATTGGAATGATTACCAATATTTGATGTTTGGTTATGTACGACCTTATAATGAGAATAAATGTTTTAAAAATATAAAAATAAAAAATAAGGCAATTGATCATAATATAATGGCATTCAAAGCACCATGTACAAAAAAAAAAAAAAAGATCAAAAAAAAAAATTTAAAAACACTAATCCAAACTTAAAAATTATATTAGCAGTAAGATGGAATGATACTTTTTTCAAAAAAGAAAGCAATGCTTCCCTTTTATATATATATATATATTTTTTTTTTTTGAATACAACTGACCCTATTACATTGTTGTATCTGTTCATCTATACTTTTCTCCACTGAGACTCGAATTCATGACCTCCCATCTGAGGGTGGCCACTACATGCCAATTGAGCACAAGGTGCTTGGCAATGCTTCCCTTATATAGAAGAGCTCAAATGAGTTCCTCTTCTTGAGTTCCGATGTGAGATCAAAATCTCTCATTTGTGTGTTTTTTTTAAAATATTTTATATATAATTTTTTTTTTGTATTATTATTATTA